>JABFOV010003917.1:2131-15047 GCA_022817685.1 Aradophagus sp. ZL-2020
AAAAAAAAAAAACTTTAGAATGGCTGCGCGTAACGACTTCCTACATTAATTTACCGCTCAACTTTCGATTGTAACTTTGCAGTCGATGTACGCTTTTGCTCGTGGGGCCGTTTTTTCTTTTTTTATTGTATTTTTTTTTTCACACGTCGAGATTATCTTTGAGACACGGGGGAGTTGCAGGAAATCGATGCGACAAACTTGTTTACAACCGTTTTGAATCTGAAAGGAATATTCTCAGGTACTAACGTAATTTAGATCAATACTCAGTTTGCATCAAGTTTCGAGTGTATATTTAAATAAAGATTAGGTCGCGAGAAGCTAAACGCCATAATAACCGCCGAGACTTTTTTTCGGCGTATGGTAATGAATGGAAGCTAATCAACAATTGAATTATGCGCGACGGTACGTGGCGCCATCTGATGAGTCTATTAACCATTGTTGTGATTCAAAGTTTAAGCTCGCGTATTGTGCAATCGTATTGTGCGTAGAATTTTTCTTCACTAGATCCTGAAAGCGATTAGACGAAATCTGTTAATTATGTTAATGAGAAGTGTCTGTTGAATTAACGATAAAACGTTCATTTCGCCTGCAATGCTATCTCATTCTTATGAGAGATTAATCAATTTTTCTATCTTTTTGTGAATTAGTATTCTTAACAAAAGTTCGAAGAAAAATTGTAACTTACTCTTGAAAAACGGATACTGAGAAATTGTATAAGGAAAAAATGTTGTGTTACTTTAAAGTAATTTATGTTAGATTTACTTGATTCATTGTTGAATTTCCATAAATTGGGATAAGTTTGACGTACATTCGGTTAAAGTTACATAATATTTTTCTCTGCGTATCAAGAAAACGTTAACATGATACAAGCAAGTTGTATGTATATGAAGAAAGATATTGCAATTTGTATGACGAATTAGTACAAAGCTGTAGCTTTCCGCAGTCGCCAGTGTGAAATGCAGTAGTCACCGGCTTTATTGACGAGGAGATCAATGCTACGCATTCTGGGACAAATACGGTAATCACGTGGCTGAAATGTGCATTTGCATTTTGTTCCACCGTTAATTTCGCCGAAACCGAGCGAGCTGAACTTTGCGGCGAGGCTCATGATAATTTGAGGTAATATCCAGTGTTGCGGAATATTATATCGATAAATACTTCTGATTATATGTCAATGTAATAAAGCGATGAAAAAAATAATATAACATAAAAATAAGCACGTGTGTTATTTAATATTCAAAAAGTGCTGTGCCAGCACGGCATTTTTCACTGGAACATTTCTCAGTGCAAATACAAAAGTAGGCTAATTAGCGCGAAAAAAATGTACTGAACGCATTGATGGCTGTGCGATGTAAAAGAATCTTATCTCTACCCAAAATACATAATTTTCTTGTTACAACAAGACGATTGCTTCAAATCTTCCCTGGCGCAAAATTTACCTACCGAACTTTCTACATATTATGCTTCTTATAGTAACGTAATTGTCCACTTTAAACATTATCTTTCCACAAAATTCGTCTAATTCAGAAAACTTGCGGCGAACTTTCGCGCAATTAACGAATTGTGACGACTCGGCTTTAACGTCGGGCTATTCTTTGGATCCCAGCGGATAAAATCTCGCTACTTTGTTTCTCGATAATGAGGCCACTTTTTGACAGGGCGGATCAAATACTTTAGTTGCCGAGGCAGCGTGACGAATGATCGGTGCTTTCGCGGTCGAGGTGGTGGACGATGTATGGCAAGGACGATTCGTATTCCGCGAGCTTTGAGAACCCAGGTCGATAAGTCTTTCACTGCAAGTTCTATAAATGAAGATATCGCCGGGTCTGAGCCACTGCGTCGACGCGATGCCGCTCCGAGCTTACGTGAAAAGGATAGCCCGTAATCCACGACGTCACCGTGGTTTCGTGGTTCCGTTTAGGGCAGCTACTTTGCGTCCGTTGCAGACTCAGCGAGATGTATAGACTCCTCTTTCATCCCGATAACGTTATGCTTCAACTTCAACAGTCCCTTTCTTCTTTGATTTTCTTAAATCGTTATTTATGACGTCGTTCAGAATGCACAATTACCAGGCACATGTTTTTTAAGATTACTGCGGTTGAGTAAAACTTATGCTTTTGTACATTTTCTTGAGTATCGCACATATTTTTGTGTCAAAAATTACGTTGGAAAACTTTCCTTAAAAATGAAGTACTGAACAATTTAAAAAATCCTCCAAATTGGAGGAAAAAGATGGGTATTAGTAATTTTCAAACTTTTTTGTTTAAAGATAAAGAAATTTGCTCGTAAAAGACGTTTACTAAAATTTGGGAGTTTGAAAATATCAATGCACTCAAAATTAATAAAAAAGTAAATATGTTTTTGATATAAATTCAAATCTGATAAAACCTACAATTATTACTTTATTAAAATTGTCATGAAATTGAACTCAACTTCTAGAATCGCGTTTCGAAGACGTCCATTAAAATTAATGGACAAACATTGAAATTGCATCGTCGTAATAGTTCAATTTCATGTATTTGGACATTAATTTTAATGGCCAGATAGAAATTGCAATCAAATGAACAAGTACTTGAACCCTAATGCACACATAATTGTGAATTAAATTTTCGATTTTGCTATTGTGCATTCTGAAATAACGTGACAAAATAACGGTGTTGACGGTCGCGTCTCTTGATTCTCCAAACGAGTGAAAACCCTCGCAGCGAAATTAAATAATTTGCCTTGCCACGAGGAATAACGATGAAAAATGTAAAAGCAACGAAGTAATAGCGGGTCGGCGCATTGTTCGCGAACTCTTGGCTTCGGAAAAGTAGCCTTTCTTTCCGTCCTCCAAAGAACTTCTGCTGAGGAAAGATTTTCGGCTGGTCTCCTTCCCTTCGTCCTGTATTCTTTTATACATTTTGTTTTTATTCTTTCCAGCGCCGGATTTTCTGCCGAAATAGTTTTCGCAACGCTTTCGTTCGACTTTGGCCGACAAACAGGGGCGCGAATTTCGTTGGCGTAACAGCTCCCGTTGACGAATTTCTCGCGAAATTTTTCCACGCCGGACGTTTTCCCGTTCATCTGGCAAATTAATTGCCGACGGTCCCGTTGTTCGTGCTCGGCTGGCCAAGATATTCAATAACCCGTTGGATCCGGACAAACGAATTAGAGGCGACCCGTTGCGTCGCACAAAACGATCGGGCCATTAAAGCGAACGAAATTCGAAACAAACTTTGGCCAAAAATTAAACGGCCGCGAAAAATTACGCGGGGTTTTAGTTTTAGAAAATTTAATACGCTTCACTTGTTTGAAGCTCGCAGCGGCGGAATTTAAATTTGTTTCGCTGTCCGGATAGCGAGGGTCGGGGATTAGCGAGTCGGATAAGTCGTTCCCCCCCCCCCCCCCTCCCCCCTCCTGCCTCCCCCGAGAGTCTGGCTCGCAATCACCCACACTTCCGCCATTGTGCGGCCATGGCGAACTGAAAGCATCGACGTTTTTGAGAGCGTCGTCAAAAATCTCATAGGAAAAGTGTACAGCCGTTTCCGACGCATCTGACATTAATTAAACATGGAACGACTGCTCGGTTCCTTCCCTCGTCATTGAAGGAACATCCATCGTTCGCTTTTTCCGATATGGATTCTGCTGGGAATATCACCTTACAATTGGAAACTCATACAAAACGTTGCAACGCGAATGACAAGAGGAATTCCGAGCGAAACATTACGAAAGTCGAATTGAAAGAAGATACACAAATACGAACGTTGATGCAAATATGTTACCGAAGCTGCAAGAATTACTAAAATAAAAAAAAACGGGTGAAATTAGACATAATATACGTTTACTAATCGATACATTTTAATTTTCGCGAGCTTTCATTACAAGCTTCATTCCAAATGCAAAAGCGAAAACAAATGTTACGAATGTTTCAATCAAACAACGACGCAATCCATTCGTTAATTTAATCCAGTTCTTCTTGATCAAGAAAACTGTTATATTAAAGACGATTTTTCCGATTCTTTGAATTTCAAACCACCGATTCGGTACAGAAAGAAAGTCTTCGTGTATTTAATGAGAAAATAGATCTAGCGAGTCGTCGTAACATGAGGAAATAAAACATTTCGTTTTCATATCGAATAAACGAAGAACTATCGAGCATGATACGACGTTTATATAATTAAAAGGGTCTGAGTCGCCTTAAATAACGCAAGAGCTCAATTCATTGAACCCGATCGATTTAATCAAGTGCGCCATCAGAGTTGCATATCGCCGTGGACTTTGCAAAGACAGTCTTCCGCCAGTGTATCCGTTACGCGTTCAATTTCGAGCATCCCATTCAAATTAATATATCGGATGTAAGTCGAAACGAATGCGGGAGCCGGGAAAAGAGAAGACGGGAAAAAGGCGGAATGCGCTTCGTCTTTCTCCGAGGCGTTGGATCGCGAGATCAAAGCGCGGGATCGCGGCGAGGCGAAAGGCGGAAAAGCTGAAGAAATGGGAAGAGCGAATTCCGGCGGGGAAAAGTAAATGAAGCCGCGCGATGAATGTTAAGGCTGTTTGCGGGCTGCTCTACAACATCGGCGGAGTTTGCGTACGTGGCAATCCGCATTGGTTTAAAGTCGCGCCCGGGGGGGCCGAGATAAAGAGATTGGCTGGCGGGCGAACGGGCCGGATCTGTTTTGCGAGCGCTTTGCGGAAATCGATAAGGCGGCAGACGCGCGTCCTCCATTACGTAAACAATTCGCTGGCGCGTCACGTGACCGGACTCGACCCTGGCCTCGATTCTCGGCGCCGCCACATGTGCCGCCCGGATTGCTCCCGGATCGCTGCTTAACCTACGTGACCGTGCCAAAAATTCGAGCGCACGAGCGCCTGTCTGCTCTGATATTGGCAACTCGGTCGATTTGCATATCGCCGCACGTTAGAACCACTCCCTTTTGGTCCCGTGCCATTAGTCCGCGCCGAACAATCAAGGAGAGATAAAACAGATGATATATCGCGATAAAAGACGGCTCGAGTAACGAACTTCGATAAAAAAACGACGTGGCGCTTGCTTCTCGATTGTTTGTTCGGCTGTGAAATGCGATTCCAGTTATTTCACGGGAATGATGGCCGATTATTAAAAGCGGCTTCTAAGAATCGTTGGTCGACAGTGGATGTTTCCTTGGTGGGACGGTTGGAACTGTGCTGGCGATTTGAGTCGAAGGATTCTGAATGAGTAGGGTAAATGAGGAAAAGAGGGTAATTAAATGAAGGACGGTTGAGTATTTGTGTGTATGGGTGATTGAAATGTACTGTTGTACTACTTTTTATTTTCGCGTGAATAAGTACCACGAACAGTGTAATCCCGCGGAGAAAGAAGGCTTGGGAAAAAGATCTCAAGCTTTAGTCAAACTATTTTTCAAGATTCTCCAAAGATTTCTTTTTTTTTATATTTATATATCATATTTTCGGAGAGGAAAAAGTCATTATGTGTTTCCAAAAATAATTTACTTTTAAAAGTAACTATTGTCGTTTTCGTAGCTCACAATATCAATTTAAATTTTGTTTCAAACGTTTTTCTTCAAAGATATATTTGAAAGATTTCAAAAATAACAAACAATCATCGAATACGCAAGCTAGTGAAATTTTTCTCTCAATAATGTTTCTTTATTGCTACGTGAGAAAAAAAAATTCACGAATACAAGTAGAGGGTGGAGAACATTTGGCCTCGGAGCGACAAAGGAGTTGATGATACACAAGCACTAAGACTGCTCTTCTTTATGTAATTCTCGCGACGACGCACCATCGCTTCGCGCCAACTGCACAATTGATCTCTATTTTTCTTAACTCCGTACAATCGATCGAGCAAATTATAGAGATCAACAGTGAAAATGGGAAGCAGCATCGAAGCAATCTACGTTTCAATGAGCGGAATAAATCGTCGGGCTCGGCTCTGCGCTCGGTTTTATTTCCAGCGACGCGCTCGTCTGCCGGCTGGCTGTAACGAGTGGCCCCGTGCGTCTCTTTCCGAACAAACACGCCAGCACGTTCGGCAAATTATTGATTAAACTTGAAGGATTCGATATTTCCGATCGGGCAGGAAGTGCTCGTTCGTTTGGGACAAAGTCGGCGTTAAATTATTTAGACCGGCACAGTTTGCCGAGCGAATTCGTAGGCAAACAGCCGGAAAGCGTCTCTCGTCGCGCGACGTATCTTTCTATTCATTAGCGCGGCTTTTTACTTTATGAAATTTTCATGCTAATAAAACGCCGAGTCCTCGCGAATCTTTCGCGACTTAATAAATTCGCCCGGCTACTTTCCGGTTTCTTTCACCTCATTGCGCGCCACTCGGACTTACAAATTCGTGAAACTTTTTGCCCGGATAAGAGAAAAGTAAGAAGCGCGCGACGGCACCGAGGGAAATGAGCGGAAGAAACGTCTAATTGAGCTGGAGGCTCGCGCGCTCATTAAAGCATTAACGCCGAGACAGTTCTTGATCCGGCTCGAAGGACCACAACGCGAACCGAAGATTCCGCTCCTTTTGCATTCGGCCGTAACATTTTCACTTTCGCGCGATTATCTTGAAGATAAAGGGAAAATAAAGGGTGGAAGAGCGACGAAATGGCGTTTTCGCCAATTCGGAAAATGAGCAGCCAGACAATGAAACAGAACGCCCTGACTTTGATAAGATGGAACGAGGCCGGAACAATGGAGTGGCGGAATGCGCCCAGACTACGGGTAAATAAGGCAAAAGTGGAATGAGTTTATTACGGAATTTGAATGGGAATGCGCGTAAAAATGTGTGATCCGACGACGCTCTTAAATTTGGTTGAAACGCTTGTAACATATTTCGGCCCTTTTTTTTAATTTTGCCTCGGCGATGCTTTCTAGACAATGTTTTTATTAAATAGAAGTTAGGGTGATTTAAAAAATGTTTAATGGACAAGAAGCGTCAGGCACGGTGAAAAAGATTTCAAATTTTTTATATCTTGATTTGGGTAATGCTTTTTCAATAACGTTACGTTTTTAACGGTAATCCAGTTTATTATTTCGTTGAAAAGAATGTTTATGAAATATGCATTGAGTTACATATTTTTTAAATTAAAAGGATTAATTGTATTACAAAATAAGGAAATGCAATAAAGTTAATCAAATAACAGGCGTTATTAAATAAATAATAATAAATAACATAGTTAGAAAGATGTTATGAAAATTATATTTGTATTAATAAAGTTTATACGAAATGCTGTGATACTTGTGCTGAAAATTTACTGTTAATTGACGTGATGAAAAAAATCGTCTTATTTTAATCTTGCACAAAATTAGCTCTCTTATGGAATTAAGCTTCCTTAATTTTATAGTAGGTCATAAACATTACGTTATATTATCTCGTTGGGCACAATTCACATTTTCGACCAACATTTTTACTCTAAAAAGATCTTTTTTTCTTATTTTTCTCTTTTATTGGAATGGAAATTTAATTTTCTTAACTTCTGATATAATTTTTGCGATAAAGTACGGAAAATAATTAGAACATTTTACATCAACGAAATCATAGGAGTGGAATTTATTGTTATTATTATTTTTTTTTTTCAATTATTATACACGTCTTTATTTTAGTAGTGCACTAATCATAATAAATTCACACAATCTTTTTGAAAAAATTCTAAAAATACGTTCTACACTTTACATTAGAACACATATAATTAAGTTGGAACTGCAGTAACGCGGAAGTGTACCTTAAAATTCGCTCTCAACAAGAATTCTCTTAAAATAGCGTATAATATTTTTACTGCAGCTAAGGTTAAATGTGAGATATTGTATGCAAGTACGTGTTAAATAATGTTGAAATGAAATTATTGACGATCAGAGAATGAAACAAAAATTTAACGTTTTCTTATAAATCAACTGCAAGTTTTTTTTGTTCAATTTGCTTTAAATTATGTATATATGCTTTTATGTATACTTTTAAACAATCAGGAACACGCTTTATGAAAAATATAAGCATATAATGATAAAAAATTAATTATACGATTTAAAACATTGATTCTCAAAGCAACAAAAAATGTCTTTGAATGTATTTATATGAGTTGCTTATATAATTTTTATGAAATAAATCGTAAGGCAAAGCACTTCGAGTATTTTGCATGTAATATAAGCTTGTCGAAGCTTCAACATCGAATGATATGAAATCGTTTGTAATCTTATAAAGGCTGCAAATATTACTGCAACCATAAATGAAAGCATTGAATAGGGTTGGCAAAGCCACGTTAAGTATTTGATTTTTTAGTCAATAAGTTAATGAACAAATAATTATAAAAAAAAGATTATCATTTATATCATGTAATCATATAATATTATTCATCATATAAGTATATAAAATAAGTATACAAAAATTTCTATACAATATAGCCAATTGTCATATTGTCTAATAAAATCAAAAACTTTCAGATATATTTAATTTCGTACATGCTAAGATTTCTTTTTCTTTTATTTAATTTTTTAATATAAATGTTAAACTGAATTTTATTTATTTATTTATTTAATTTAATTAACGGGAATATACCCTATACATATAAAAGCCTACAATTAGAATTAGAGCAATTAAGATTAATTTAGATTAATTATGACATGAACGAATACAAGTAATACAAAGTATTTCAGTACAAGATAACATAACAGATGTGCCAAATAGTTACACGAATTTAATTTTCAAATATTTCTCATAACTACAATAGTCAGTTTCAAATATATCGACGTCTGTATCAATTTCATTGCCTAACCTGGACAGATGATTAAAAATCGAGTACCTACTCTTGTTAGTATTAGAATTAGTCACGTGAAATAATTCAACATGTCGCAAGGGCCTGGACGGAACATTAAAAGAGATGTATTCTAACAATTTAGGGCAGTCAAAGTAATTATGCAGCATTTTATATAATAGAATAGCATCTCCGATAATTCGTCTAGATTTAAGGGATTGAACCCGGAACTGACTCATGATATTTGAATAGTCATGGTTATAACGATCCATGGGAGTACCGTTCAAATATGCCAAATGCCTCAAAAACCTATGTTGTACCGACTCCAATTCATCCACATAGACCGCATAGAAAGGTGACCAAATCGTGTACGCGTACTCAAGAATTGGCCTTACGAGAGCATTAAAGAGAATTTTATATATTATCGGGTTTAAGAATTTAAAATTACGGTTCAGAAAACCGAGAACCCTGGATGCCTTTGTGGTGATATGGTGAATATGGGTGCTAAATGTACAATCGGTTGAAAATATAACACCCAGGTCATTCATTTCATTGACTTCTTCAAGAGGACTATCATGAATCGAATATACATGATTATGATTGCACGAGCCTCTCCGCGTGGAAAATCTAAGTACCGCACATTTCTCTATATTAAGTTTCATATGATTTTCTAAGCACCATGTAGCAATCGCATCGAGGTCCTCTTGAAGAAGCAATTCTGAACGAGAATCGTCGTTATTTTAAAATTTTTTTAATCCTTTGATTCTTTACAATTCAAAAGTTTTCCATGGCTGCGTTTTCGTACTCATCTCATCAAATTAAAATGCGAAAAAACAGATGTAATGGAACTAAACAAGTGGTCTGCGTGATTGACGTAATTCCAATGTAAATGTTAGAGATCATAGATTGATTTGGTCGAGACAAATCAATAGGTCAAAAGCAAATGACAGGTCAATAGGAAGGCTGGTTTCCTCGAATCGACGGTACACATAAGCAATTCGAACCAATTGCTGTAGCTTGGAAAGCTATTTGATAAAGCCATGGCAATTAGGTGGTACAGTGCTTGTTGCAAATCCCACTCATGTGTGTTCGGTCAATCAGTTCTCGCGAGTTATATCGAAAAATATTTTTTTCAACGATTACTTCCACGTGTTACACGAAGAACACTTTTTTTATGATTGAAATCCTTGTTACTCCAACAAAAAAACAAGTTTTAAATAACTGAGATTCATAGTTTCATTCTGCATCTTGTAACAGGTTTTTTTTAATGATCACTGTTATCAAAATTGAGAATAGTAATCAAGATTCAGTTTAACTGAAGAAGAAAGCTCGAGTTATTTAAAGCCCGAGTTATTTAAAGCGTTTCGTTAGATTGATGTTGATATAAATTTCAATAGCTGCACTTTTGCGACCCAAGTGCGGCTGGACCATTAGCTTTTCAAAAAATGTGTATGGAAACTCACCTGGAGATATCTTCCTGGGAAACGGCACGAGGCGTCGCTGAACCGTGCAAAGCGAGGGATGATGCGTGACGGGATTCTTGTGCGTACGACGTGGTATTCTCCATCACGGAAACGGAACCATTTTGTTTGCCTGAAAGTAAGAATGAGGATTAGACAAATTCTACGTTTGTCATAAGAATGTACTCCGAGAAAAAGGGTCCGTAATATTTATCGCACGCATATTTAATACATTTTACGAAATTAAATTTTTGAAGGCAAGTTTGCAACGAATATGAATTTCAAAGAAGTTTTACATTGAAATAAAAGTTTATTATAACTGAGTTTTAAATTAGAAGAAAAAAGAAAACAGTGTTTTTTGTAATTGGAATTTATGATTTAATAATTAATAAATAATAACACTTTTTAAGAAGAAACACATTATGCAAGAAATAATTTTAATTTGATTTATTAAAATTACTTACATTCTCTTGAAAAATAATATACTGAATATATTTTAATAATTCACTATATATGATTGCGTTTATTACTCGCAAAAGTACTTCAATAATTTGTATACATTATAACAAATGACAATGATTACAAAATGACGATAATGATCAGTTTAAAAAAATGACAAGATTTTGAATAAATAATCGAAACATTTCTTTTTTCTTGCGATCGACGATCACTCATTTGTTAACTAAATGAATCGCGATAAGCAATCTTTTTTCTGCGTTCGATCTCTCGTCTGGCATTTTGTCTGGCAATTAAATTTGTCGACAAAGAAGGCCGAAACAATGTCGGCACGGTCGGATATTAAAAAAGGACGAAGAAAGTCGCGCTGAACGCGAAGGCGAGTATAGAGAAACGTCAGAACGGCAGAAAAATGTGATTATGATTTTTATGAAAGAATAACAAGCGCTCTCTTTATGCGGTCGCGTTACATGTTATCTTTTTAAATGTCAACATTCATGAAATAATAATTCAAACTTAATTAAAGCGAGCGCTGTTTCGACGACTAATAAAAAAGAAAGACGGTGAATAATATTCTTGAACCTTATTAAATTATTGCGATTATTCCGCGCGTCTTTTCACCTTTTGCGCTTTAAATATTTAATCAGACAAATCCTTGTATTTACATTACTTTACTCGGCACAATTACGTTTCGACAGACTACATTTTTAACAAACACAATGCACGCGCGATCCAAATTATTCAACTGTTAAATGCTTAGCAATGGAAACACGCAGTTTAATAAAAACTTGTTCATTGCGATTTATGCATTTTCATTTTTATACGTTAGCGTTAATTTCAACGCCGAGTGATCACGTAATAAAGATAAAACGCGAAATCGTCGAATATTGCGCGGCAGAATTATTTTTTCGTTTGTTTACTAAGTAAGAGTAACTGCGAAGTAAAGTTTCATTTCGAGTGTAATACTTAAAGGCGATTTGTCGCGTTTTGAAAAGTTAAAATAGCAGGTATTTCGTTTTATCGTGTTGAATGATGGTAAATGAGATTGAAATATGAGTCGGGTGATTGACGGTCTGAATAAAATAAAAAAAACAAAAACAAAACTGATCATTATCTTGTGAAGTAAATGCGATCACACTGTGGCCATATCGATCTCATAATTATGCAATTTGGTTTTCCTCGTAGATTTATATTTTGAAATGTCGTTAAATTATTGTTAATAATCGAAAAGCGATTAATCGTCGATCACTTCACGCTGTCACAATGTCATCACAATCTGGTCACGTATTGATAAAAGTTTTTGTCCAGATTTACTGTTCCGCTCGTTTAAAATTGTCGTTAAATTGTTGTAAATAATCGAAATCGAGTAATTAAGAAATAAGTGACTCGATTTGTCGATAAAACGAAGGCAATGTCGAGGAATTCGGGAGCAAAGTTTTATGGCGCGATATAATAAATTGTATCGGGCAAACGGAGATACTTACGCGGCTGCGGTGACAGGGAATGATCCGATGCAGGCGGCGGGGGTGGAAGACTGCCTTCTGGTTTAGCAACTAAAAGAACGACTCTGTCCTGAGTGGCTTTTAACGTCGCCACGGCTTCTTCGTGCGTCACGTTTTCGAGGTTCTTGTCACCCTATGAAACATAAACAGTTTTATTGTCAGGCCGTGGTTTTTCCTTGCGATCGAATCGATCGGCCGCGCTCTTCGCCCGTATAATTTCCCGATCGACCGGGGAAACAATACGCCACTTTGCCAGATTACCGGCATGGATTTTTATCTCGATCGATCATTCGCGGCGCCATTCCATTTTCGCGAGAAATTTCGTCACGCCCTTTTTTGCGCCGCGGCAGCGCTCGAAGATTTGATTGAAACTTCAAATCTTCGTTTCGACGGAAAAATGTAACTTTGTGAATGACGGAGAAAAGAAGGGGGAGGATTTGAGAAAGAAAAAAGATGGGGCAAAAAAAGGAAAAGATGGGTGAAAAGTTTACGCGGCAAAGAAAAGTAACAGAGCGCCGGGGAAATTTAATTCGCTCGTCTCAAAAGTTATCGACGAAGGAAATGTAATGAATTGCCGAATGGCTGCGGAAATTTCTCTCACTAAATGATGTCCGATACTGTTATTGCATTTGGTAACTTCGTTCATTGCTGCTGGTATTTTATTTCCAACTTGCTCGGGACAAGTTCAGCAATCAAATTTGCGGATGAGAATTGAAGCAAGCATTAAGCACGACTTCATCTTACTGATCGCAATTTTTCAACGGTGGTCGAC
>JABFOV010003918.1:0-15044 GCA_022817685.1 Aradophagus sp. ZL-2020
CAATCAAATACCCCTAACTACAACTTGTATTTCGTTGTAGATGGAACCGTAGTTGCTGTATTTATGGAACCAAATACATGCTGCTACACCATGAAAACGCACCTTTATTTTAAATTTTTTAAATTTGATTTCATTTCAAATTAATTCCACATCAGATTTATTGCAGCAATTATTCACAAGCTACAATTAAAGAAAAAAATAATAATAATATCTTCAATTCGACAAAAGTTCGTCTGCTTGAATCGCATGGCATTGCCATTTTTTTGATGAGTGCAATCTTGGGATAGAAAACAATACAGCCCAATGGCAACAAACGCGGCAAAGAAATTAACTTATTTGTTAGGAAAATGTTTACCTCGTGCAGTACCTAAAGTTGCAAGGGTCCGTGTGCAGAGTTTGACGTTCGATGATTACATACACATGGTAAGAATTGCCACTTATCTTTATTTACTCGCGTTTGCTCATAGTAGTGTAGTAGCTTTTGAGGTTATGTTTTTATTTTTAAAAAATTTTTTATTTTTTTTTTTGTTCAATAGTATTTCAAGAAATATGACGTCTATAATGTTCATGATCCTGGCCAAATTTGTAAAACTGGCGACGTAGTGTTAATTCAGGAACTACCCCAAAAAATGTCGAGAACGATTGCTCACAAGGTAATGTTATGTTAATTCTTCAAAGTGATATTTTTGAAATTCAGACACAACAGTAATTATTATTATGCATTTATATTAATCAAACTTTATTTTATATGACAAAGTAAATCTTGAATAGAATAAATTTTTTGACATTTGTATTTAATAATGTTGTATTTTATAAAGAAGACTATTTTTAAAAACATGTTCTGTTACTTCTTTTACATTATGCATGATATATATATATATATATTTTTTTTTTTATAATGACAATGAACAAAATACTTCGATTACTTTGTTTTTTATAAAAATTTTATAAGAATAATTCCTAAATCATTAAAAATTGTAATCATAAAAATTGTATTGGAAAAATTCCCAAATCATTAACAGCAAGTTTATAATTTATAATCAAAACTAGTTCATGCTTCAAGTCTACATCATGTACCTACAAGTTATGCATCAGGTTTACACTATTTTATATGTTGGTAAACTTTTCAATTGAATTTTTTGCTTTCAGGTGGTAGAAATAATATATCCACTGGGAGATATTGTAGACCCAATTACAGGCAAGAAAGTTGCAGGAAAGGAATATAGGTAAATATCTGATTTACCTTTTTCAATATTCTAAAATTTGTTTGTTCTCCTAGATAATTTAGCTGGCTTAAGTATAATATTTATTACAATTTATGCTGTAATATGTTGATAATACATATTACTTATAAAATATGATTTTACAGGGAAGACATCAAAGAAACAAATGAATTGTATGGCAAGAATGAATCTGGATTTGATTACGATAAAGCCCCTCCTAGAGGATGGTTAGAAGGAACCCGCGATTTGACAGACAAACCAACGTATCAGCAATATATAGAGGATCCTAATCTTGATCCATATGCTTACCCGAAGTGAAAAGAACAACTGAGACTGTAGTGTTTATCATTTGTTATTGAAACTGCTTTTTTTAAATTGTACAGAAACAAAATTTAAATACAAAATAAATACTTGTACGCTCCTGAATCGGCGCATTAATTTCACATATTTCTATAAGACTGTGAAAATCTACTATACAGTATCTGGTGATGCATCGACTGAATATACATTGGTAAAGTAAAACCATTACTTCAAGTTATTTTACAATTTTTATCTTTCAACTGAAGGGTAAAGAAAGTAGAGATAAGGTAAAAAAATTGTATACGATGATGGCTATTTTATGATACGAAGGTGAAAGTACTACCTAGTGCGTTGTTATCAGAGTAATCAATAATTTATAGTAAAAATATCATAAATTACAAAAATAATAAAATAATTGAATTAAAGTATAATTAATCTGTAATCTTTACAATTCATAAACGAGAATTTGAGTCCACCACTCAGATAATTTAATCTTTTTTTTTTTTTTTTTTAAGCCATCGCCTAATTTATGTCAGTCATTTGGAAAAACAAACATTTTGAACAATTACTAATACTTTATATAAATAAATGAAAAAGTTTAACTGCATGATTTGATATTAGGACTGACAAGTAAATGAAGAGAGGTTTCTGAAAGCAATTTTAAAAATAAAATAATTCATTTTTATTCTGATAAGAATTCCCTTTCAAGAGCAGCGCCCATTGCATTCCACTCCTGATCATCTTCAAGGTCGTCGTTCTCCAGCTCACCAACTGATGGCTGGGAACTCGGATCGCCCAAGTCTAGATCTTCAGGGAGACTTTCACCTCTTCGAAACCTTGTAAGTGGATCATCATCATCATCATCTTCATCATTTTCATCATCATCATCATCATCATCATCGTTATCTTCATCGTCTAACGATTCTGAAGAAGTTGAACTTGCATTTATTTTTCGTTTCTTTGCTTTCCTCAAAGTCAGGGTATCTGTAAAAAAAAGGGACAGTAATTATACAATTTGTTTATAGCGATTGAATTTATAAATTTAATCCACAAAATCAAGTTACTACTACCAGAAAATCTCCTTTTGTTTGAGAAATCATCATCATTCTCATCATCTCCTTCACTACCTAAAAAATCGTCACTATTACCACCTTCGTTTTCTTCGATTTCATCATTCTCCTCGTCTAGTTCCTCCATATCTTCATCAACTTCCTTGTCCATGTTATCAATTTCTTCACGAGAGAAAGACAGCAGAGGGTTTATGCTGTTTGCGAAACTCTCTTTGCTGTTTTCGATGTGTCTTCTCTCTTCTTCCATTCTCTCTGGATTGCTGCAGTGTGGTGGTGGAATCCTGGATCCACGAGCCTGCGATTACTTACCAATGTTATTTTATGTATATGAAATTATATGCAGTAAAAATTTTATGAATATAAAAAGAAAGAAATAAATATAGAATATAATATGTATATAGAATTTAAAAACAAAAATATAAAAAGATTACACTCTTTCAAAAGCTTATTAATTAAAAGAATATATACTGTAAAACTAAAATCAGACTTTAAAATTTAACTAATGAAACTTCTGTATTTAAAATATACATTAATTTTATTGACCAGCGCTAAAGCATGAGCTTAAAACTTTAATTTCACAGTATGCAAACTTTTAATTTACTGTAAAACTTTTTTCACTGTACGTATTTCTGTTAAGCAACAGATAAATTTGTAATCATCTTAAAATTTGCAACCTTGGACGAAACTGGGAACAATCGCTCGTCAACATGTTCCCATCGCTCTGCACAAGTCCAAAGCCATTCTGGATTAACTATCTTGATTTTTGAGTTTTTTTTGGCCATATACACTTTGACAGTACCAGGCCTAACGGCTACTAAATGCGTTGTTTCATCAGACAATTCCTAAAAAATTAAAGTTATTCGCTTTCTTTTTTATTTAAACTTGATTAAGCACATGGGATGTAAAATATCTCCTTAAAATTTATAATAAACAAACAAACAAAAATAAATAATATAAATCGTCAAATCTGCAAAACAAACTAAAATAAGTTTGTATTATACACAATTTTTTGCGATCCCTCTTAATTTTACCTGTTGAACTTGAGCACCAAACGATCGGGCAATTCTGTAAGCTCGACTTTGCTCCAGTTTTTGATGAGTTGTAGTTAATCCACTAAAAGTTATGTTGACCCCTTTTAAAACTTTCTCTCTGACTTTAGGAATAACATCCCTCAATGATCGCTTGCCTGTTTCTTTATCCAGATCTTTATAGAATTCTTGATGAATCCTTTTTAGAATATCTTCCAAGTACAAAAGATAATCGTCAACGTCTTCATCTACTATGTCTTCTCTATTGTCCAACTTCTCCTCATCTTTTTCTTCTGTCTGTTGTCCTTCTTCATCGAATTTTTCTACACTTTCTTCTTTTGAGTCTTTTGAATTTTCTGATGCTTGTTTTGTAGACTTCTGTTTTGAAATATCGTCAGTCAGTTTTTCTTCTAGGTCTTCAGATTTCTTGTTTTCTGCCTCTTCAGGTATTTTTACTTCTGCATCTTTAGATTTTATTTCTTCTACTTCTTCAGATTTATTTGTTTCTACTTCTTCAGTTTTTTTTTCTTCCAACTTTTCTACCTTCGTTGTTTCTTCCACTTTTTTAGATACCTTTTCTTCTTCATTATTATCAGATTTCTGTCCTAAACGTTCATCAAGCTTTTCCTCTGTATTTTCATCTAATTCCATACACTCGCTTTTACCGTCCTTTACTTTTTCATTTTCTGTTACCAATGGCACTTCTCCGTTCTCAATATTACTATCCCTTTCAGCCTCAGTTTCAATCTCCAACAAATCGGGTCGTCGGCTCACATCTTCATTTTTTTCCAGACCAGGAGGAGCATTAATATCGCCGGTATGTCGGAAAAAGTGGTATGGTTTCACCTGTACAACGTTACCACAACCTTGCCAAACATCTTCACGATCATCTATTATACATACCATGTCATCGCCACATGGAAACAAAGCTCTGAAAAAAATTTTCAATTACTTATAATTAAATATTGAAAAAAAATTATCTTTCGTTAAATTATCATTAAATATTCAAAGAATATTTAAATATGCGTTAATGCATTAATTAATACGTATTACATTCCCATGATTAAAAATTATCAAATAACATTCAGTAAATATCTCAGCTGTTTCTATTTTTTATTCTTTTATACATAAATATAGAATTGAAAAAACTTTTTAAATTTGTAATTTGATAGAGCAACGTACTTTAAATTGGCTGTTTTTGATAAGGGATCAAAGCATTCGTCTCTCGACAATATTCTGTGTGAGAACAAAACTCCATCCGTATCTAATAAACTGGCAACTTTGTGAGCATAATTCCTTGCCCCAAATGTACATATATGTAGTTCGTAATATTTACTCATTTCTAATAGAAAATGACGGGTGTTTGGCCGTAATCGTGTGTGATACCATGGAGAATGTGGACCGTACAGTTGATAATGATAAACATCCTGCAAGTAAATTTATTATATTAATTTTAATATTGAACAAAATTTATATGTTATAGTTTCTTATTTTTTTCTTTCTTTACCTTTTACCTATTTCATTTTTTGCATTTCAATGTTTTGATATATAGAATATATAGAAATATATAGAATAGAATTTATGTTTTTATTTGTACCTTCATGTTAACTGGGACATTGTCATTGGTTGTATGAACAAGCGTTTGATCAAGATCAACAAGCAATGCCAATTTTTTATCATGTAATAGCCTCTCAATGTCTTCTTTGCCAATCTTTTCGGCCAACTCCGGTGTGACTTTTAACTCTGGGATACTATGCACCATAGGTACACTTGCTCTGGTGGGTAAATTATTTTTATTTCCAGAACTTTCTTGTCTAAGATCAATGCCACATTCAGCACACAGATCTTTCATAATTGTTGGATGTTGACATCCTTCAAAAGTGACCACTGGATCCCTATAAAAAGTGTGAGATGTATTATTACAAATTTTTTTAATGAAAAATAAAAAATGCATTACTTTAGAAATGTAGTAAAAAAATAATAATACCGCAATTTAAGAGAATGAGAGAGAGCCTATTCTTATTATGTTTATTTACTTTCATACAAAGAGGACAGACAGATTCAAGACATAATAAACAAACAAAGGCAGAGTAATTAATTTTTAAATCAAGTCAATATTTCCTTCTATTTTTCAAAAAATTAATAATTTCGCCACTGTTTATTATTTTCCTTTATGATGAATGAACCGTAAGAACTGGCAACACTGTAATTCACGTTTCTTCAATTTTCGCGTGCCATCAAGTTTTTGACTTTTGTCTTTTTATGTATGAAAAGACATTTTCAGTAAGAAATACAAAACAATCCATGAAAACTTAGATCAACAAACAAAAATTAAACGCATAATAAATAATTTAACCCAACGCTAACGCATGTAGCACATGTCACCTGTAATTTGTAAACAATGGCAAATGGCCATTTGTGTGTTTGCAACAATGCAAACAGACAAGAATTTTGCGCAAAAAAACAAATCTTTATAAGCCGTTCGCTCATTTAACCACCAAGACCGACCAATCCAACTCCCGAGACTTTCAAAAAAAACCATAAACAAATAAATGCAAAACAGCGTAACAATGGACTGGTTTTTATTTCATCGCTAGATAATACGATCACTTTCTCTTTCTCTTCAACATGGCTTTTATCCACGATAAAATTTTGTTTGACACACAAAAGCGAATGATGTCGATAAAACGAAAGAAATGATTTTCCCGCGTAGAGTCGAGAGTAAGGGCCGCCGTTGGAGGTTATGTTGTTGATCGGGCGTCTTACCCTGGATGAATGCGGTCGCCGGGCTTGAGCAGCAGCTCGACGATTCGGCCGAATTGGCTCGCGCGGAACTTTTTCTCCGGGCCGCAGGTGTCGGAGCCGTCCGGCGTGAGGTTTTTGTAGATGAAGAGGATTCTGCCCGTGGTGACCATCGTATCCCCGGCGATCTTCCATTGCAGCAATCGCGCGGGCCGCTCGCTCGCGGGGAAGGCCATCTCCGACGCGGTCATGACGCCGTCTCACCAGTCGCCGTCAACGTGGAGCCGCGTTTGCCAGACCTCGCGGTCGATGAGCTGCCTTTTTGCGCGGGAGACGTCGTAAACGTCGCACGCACACATACACACACGCTTGCCGCGCACTCTCTCGCACGCACACAAACGGCGCGCGACGCGGTCGAATTTCAAAGGCGCGCGAATGAAAAACGCCGTTGCGCACTGGCGCCGCTTCTCTTTCTCGATGTATCGCGTACACGGATGCCTGCGTAGGTATGTATACGCAAATAAACAAACACGCTCATACACACGTACACTGTCGGTTGAAACTCAAACGCGCGCCGATTTTTACCGCGCCAATTTTTCTTTGTTGTTGATTGTTGAAATCGTGTTGCAATGAAGTTACAATGTTTTTTATGTCGTAAATGAAAAGATTCGTGTATTGTGTATGCTAAATTCGATGTAATTTTTGGAATTATGTTGAAGTTGAAGTAATGTTGATTCAACGTTATTTCAACGTTATTTTAATGTGATCATTTAGTCAACATTACTTTGACTCATTTTAATAAATTGTTTTTAAATTGAATTTTTGTTTTATACCTGCAAAATACGTTAAGCTGTTTAAACGTTATTCAGACGTTTTATATTTTTATGATATGTTAATATATTACATGGTTTAAGAATTTATCATTGAAATGAGACACAAACGACGTTAAGGTCCATGTAACGCAGTTGTTATATAGATGTCGAAACGACGTTGAAGTAAGGTTCAATTAATATTTGTGTAAAAGTTTGTTCCATGTTCACACAAGAAACTTTTTTTCAATGACTTTTAATTTCATACAGTTAATTTAATAATAAATAAATATTTTTGTAAACATCGAAAGTATATTATGTTATGTCTTTTATTTAAGGAAGACATATATTTTCCATAAAATTCTCTATAGTAATTTTAAAATTAATATTCCATTATTAAATCTTCAAATGCTTAATTTTCTATGAAATTATAAACTTTTCCTTTATTTTCAATCAAAATAACTGCTAATTGCGCAGAACACATTTGCGCATAAATTGTAAGACGATCGTAACGCTATCTAGAGAATGCATCTTCGTCATCTTGCTCATCTGAATAGAGAATCGCCGCGTTTCGCCGCCATGTTAGATTCTCTGTATGATACACAGGGTATAAATGTTTCACGAGACCAGTATTCTATAACGGCGGCCATTTTTACTTCTTTCAGAAAGTCATATTTTCTTTTTATTTTCACGCTTTTAATACAAATAAAATGAAAATTTAAATAGAAGAATGTAGTTTAATTTTTAAAGAGTAAAACTAAATAGTAAATTAGCCTGTATTTCCATTTAGATTTACATAATGTAAATGTTTGGTTACTGTATTTTCTTTTCTTTTTTTTTTTTTTTTTTTTTTTCAATTCAGATTTCAAATTTTTTAATGAATTTCATTATTTTTTATATTTAATAAAATTTCTCGTCAATTAACAAACAGTAATAAACTCGTTGAAAATCGTTGCCATTTTGTGCTTTATACTGACGCCATAGTTGACTGAAATGAGTTAAGTAAATGAAATCAAGTTTATCTAACCTTACACCTTATCAAAAGAAAAATAAACAAAAAAATATTCAATATATTTAAATTCAGTCAACACGTTACATCTAATATAATTGAAATGAAAATTCCAAAGTTATAAATAACTCTTAAGTCAACTTCCAAATGGACCCATCTCATCCCCACTCCTCCATCATTCGAACTGATTAACAAAGGCTACTAAGCACGCAAATACTGCGGATTTTTACGAAACTAAACCCAAATCTCAGAATGACAGAATGGCTCATAAAATTCTACAAACAAACAAAATTATTCTCATTGCAACAAGAATAGTAACAATGCGCTCGCAGCGCCACCATTTTTTCGCAATGATTGGTCCGGAAAAGCATCTAACTTCGCATTGCCTGGCAATTTCGAAGTGCGCAAAAACGATCGAACGACAAGAGACCTACGAGGGCGCCACACTGGTCGATCGACAATCACGCTGATGACGTCAACGACCGAACTCTCCCCGACTTTCTAACCTCAAAAAAACCAAACAACTGTCAACGAAAATTGACGAAAGTTCGTCGGGGATTGTTGCAGCGGCAATTAATTGTTGAAATCGGTGGGAAAGGGAGGCGCGCGGTCGAGTGGCGAAGCGCGCGCGGCCGGTGCCGTTTGCCGCGCGAAAATTCGAAGCGCGCGGCGGCCTACCGTCGCGACAGCGGATTGGCCGCTGCGGCGAGTGAGGCCCGCGCGGCCGCGCGACAGAGCCAGCGGCACAGCAAAATGGCGCCGATACATTATCGCGACTGTTTTGAATCAGGCCAGTGAGCGGCCGAGAGGACTGGCGAGCGACAGAGTGACCGCACCGCCGCCGCGATGGACATCTCGTCGATGCTCGAGGTCCAGGTCAACGAGTACAAGGAGCCCGAGAACAAGGAAAAAGGTGAGCGCACCAGCCGTAGAGTCGCTGCTCGTCGAGTCGGTCACGACCTAACCTAATTTTTTGTTACGCACAGTGACACCCGCCGATGTGGCCGGGCCAGCGGCTCCCCCCCCTGCCAATATCAGCGAGGACGAGGAAAGATTCTTTCAGCTGATGTTCAATGGCGGTAAGAACCAACTTTTCCCACACCCTACTTTAGCCATTCCCCTCTGTCGCCCCTTCACGGCAGACGCTGCACCGGGTCTGGATATTATCTGAAGATGCTTTTTATACCTGGCTTTCACTAAGCTTGATTTTTTTTATTTTTCTTTTTTTTTCTTGTTTCTTTTTTTCTGTATTTGTATGCAGAAAAAATTGGTTCCCTTTGCTCATCAGATGTAGAGTTGTGTTTGACGGATTTCGTAAAAATATGTTTAGAAAGTTTGCAACATTTGTTTGTAATAAATTCAAAACGAAATTTCGTTCATAAAAAAGCATAATTGGAGCTTTAATTTATCATTGCAATTAAAGATTGTTTTACTTTAAAAAATTTATCTTTTTCAAATTGAAATTGATCTAATCTAAGTTTAAATTCATTGCAGTTCATTTAAAGTAATTTACTTGTTCGTTCCTTTTTGTATTATGTACTATGTACAATATTCTTTTTTTTTATTTTCATTTAAAATGTTAACTGATTGCAAGAAAAAAGATTTGCAATTGTTATACTCGTTCATTAGTTCTATTTACTTTCCTGTCACTTGTTTATTGAGATTTTAAACAATGGAATAAAAAAACCATTGTTAACTTGGTTGGTAATATTCTTGTCATTAACTTTTATCTGCTATTATAGTTTGTCTATTTTTATGCAGATTTATTTTTTACGATTGAGAAGAAATGTTAGTAGGTGTGCATTTAGTATTTAACGTACCGAAAAAAAATTATATTATTAAGTTTTATGACAATAAATTCATAAAAGTTAAATTAATAATACTGTAAAACAATTTTTAATATAT
This sequence comes from Aradophagus sp. ZL-2020, assembly GCA_022817685.1. Taxonomy (NCBI): domain Eukaryota; kingdom Metazoa; phylum Arthropoda; class Insecta; order Hymenoptera; family Scelionidae; genus Aradophagus; species Aradophagus sp. ZL-2020. The sequence continues at coordinate 10,087 of JABFOV010003918.1, forward strand.
GACAGAAAACAAAATTCATGTATGTTTTTGAATATATGTAAGAATGTTTTTTAAAGTATCATCTGTTCTATATATTTCCGAGTTTTATGATTATTAAATAAAAATGTTTGCAAATATTGATTTACGTTTATGTTACTATTTGAACAATGAATTTGTGTATCATTTTATTAAGAAGATTAATATTGATAAAACAGTTGTAATAGGTGAGTGAAATGATAACTTTTATCACATGACATCCTGATTATTCCGCATTAATTTTGAATGGTTAACTCTTTGTGAAGTAATATGACTGATAATTTAATTGTCATTAAGTGTTTTAAAAAAATAGCACCAATTTAAATATACGGGTTCTATAATAATTATTTCACATTTTTGGCTTTTAGAATGACAAAATAAATAAAAACTGTTTCATGTGTTATACTGAAACACTAATATAAACAATTTTTGCATGATAATAATTTTGGAAGTGGAAAAAGTATTGCTGTCATCAAAGTTTCATTGAGTGTTTGTTTATTCATCAAAATATATTAATTATTAGAATTCAAAATTTTCTTCAATTAATGTAATTTTTTCAGATATTTCATCAATCAGATTTAGAAAACTGCATTGCACGGCATGCGATATACATATTGGTTCCGCGCCAGCCTCAGCGACAAATATGTTTGAACATCCTGTTTTGCGGACATTACTTTGTGCTAGGTGTCACGAATTTTATGGAGATGGAACATTTGAGCAAGGTTTACTTTTTTTTTTGTAATTGGATATTTATTTTTCAATTTTGTATCAATTGTGATCCAATAAATCGTAGATGAATTTCACGCTTTTACAGGGGACGATGAAACAGACATGTTCTGTAGATGGTGCGCAAACGGCGGCAATTTATACTGCTGTTCCACGTGCAGCAACACCTTTTGCTATAAGTGTATTAAAAGAAATTTCGATCCTTCGATCAGAAAGAAAATCGAGGCAGATGAATCATGGCGATGTTTTGTATGTGATCCCACAGACTTGTTTCCACTGCGAAGTATGTGCCGTGCCATTATCCAGCACGTTCAGACTGTCTCAAGGTAACATCAAGCAATCTAATTGTGTCTTTGAAAACAATTTGAAATTAATACATACACTTCAAATCAATTTGAAGTAAATAGATTTTCGTGCAATTTTTCGTTTAAATTTTTCAAAAATTCATATAGTGTACATAATTCCATATGCAAATTTTCACTCGCATCTCAAAACAAACAAAGTTATGCAGCTTTTGTAGTTTTTAGTAACAAAACAATGATGATACTTTTTAGGTTACTTCAAATGGATAAAACGATGTCACCACAAGAGATTGAAGAAAAGATGAATTTAGACGAATCGCCATGTTGCCCACGAAAGCGCAAACGTAGGCGGCGAAGAACTGGTTCTAATTCCGAGGAGGAGGACGAATCATATATGCCTTCGGAGATTGATACGAGTAGTTTGCCAGCCAAGCGACGTCGTACTAGGCGCAGTCAAAATAACCTGTATACAAATGGCGATGCAGACGAAGAAGAGGACGACAAGTCCAAAACTGCGAATGCAAGCCTTGCTAAGGTAGAAATTGATGAGAACTCATCTCCTGCATTGCATTGTGAGCAGACGATGATCGAATCTGAGAATGAGATTGTTGCTCCCGATGGTAAAATTATACGAACAACACAACCACAAGGAAAACCTGCAAGGTTGCCTACGCTTACACCGTCGTACAAGAAAATTGTATCAATTAACCCAATACCCACAGCCAACTTAATGAAAGTTTCACCCATTTTTCAAAGGAAGTTTAAGGTATTTTTTCATTATCAGTAAGTTGTTGCAACATGATCAAGAATTGTTAAATACTTTACAACCTAACATTTTTTCACATACTTTATCCATATTCATAATATTACTATTAGAACAAATTTGAATTTTGAATTGCAATATACATTTGTTCATGTCATAATATGATCAACAAGTGTTCTTAAATTACCTCAAAGTTACAAATTTGTTTCAAATGATTTTTATCCCATTATAAATGAATTACAATTTTCAAATAAAGTTTGATGAGAACTTTGCACAAATTAAGTGCATTTTTAATTTTTTAATTATTTTTTTACAGTTGAATAATATGATGGAAGTGAGGACGCCACAAATAATGCATAGAGGACCAAGACCAATGCATCCAACGCCACCTATGGTCTCAATACCCACTCGGGGAGCATTAATTCAAAAGAAAGTCAGACCTAGGGTCATTTTGCCAAGACCCAGGATGCTTATAAATACAAGTAATCCACCACCACCACCACCACCACCACCAACAACAACACCATCTGCACCTCCAAGTGTGATCAATATTGAAAGTGACGATGAGGATTTAGTAGTCATTGATTCAAACAAACGGACCAATAGTGAGACTGAAAAGAGAAAAGAGACCAATGACAAAAGTAATTATTTATCTTATACTTAACAGTAGTAATATTTTACTGGTTATATGAATTTTTTATCAACATTTGCGAAGATTTTATCTTTTTTATCTTAAAGATTTTATCTTTAAAATCATAAAAGCCTTGCTGAGATAGTATCATTTCACTATTTCAATTTTTTTATAAATTTCCTTACTGACTACAGTTCCAGTACTTAACTTCTTTACTTCTTTTAGTTCCAAAGCCATCAGTTACCATATCGACTTCGCTTATTCCAAATCCGATTCAGCTACCGGTTATTCGAGAAAAACGCACAAGTCCCGAGCGTCAAACTTCAGCTATAAACTCTGGCAGCAATACGAGTTTCAAACAAATATTGGTACAGAAAAACCGAGAAATCGACACCGTGTTAAACACGATGAAATTTAATTTGAAAAAAGCGGTTAACGAACCAGGTGTCAACTATGAAGATGAAAATCATGTAGCTAAAAGAGTTAAGAATATACACCGAGTTATCTACAAATCGATCTTCAAATTCGCCGAACAGAGCGATGCAATTGCATACGCGTACGATCAATGGCGGGAGAAGCGCAATCGCGATAGTAGGGTATCCACTAGTGAAGAAACGCCTGAAACAACATCGTCGGTGGACCAAGACCTGCCATTAGAGATGTCATGTTATAATGAGAGTGATGAGGAAAACGATGAAAAGGAGGAAGGTAATGTGATTCTAAAACCGTCATTTAGCAATGGCAAAAGGACATCCATGTTTGACAATTTTGTGTTCCTACGCAAACGCTACACGAGAGACGTGGGCACTGGTGAAACTGATCTATCCCGCAGGAGTATCGGCATTCAAGCAGTTAATGTTGAGAAACGCGATTTGGAGAAGTGTATTGGTTATTCTCTGATGACGAAGGTAATAAATTTCAAACTAGCGGAAAATAATGAAAGTAGCACTAACAAATAAAATAAATTCTTTAAAAATAATAGCAGTTTAGCATGAATTGATTATTTGGTTTACAAGTAAAAAAATTATGATTCCTTTTTATTTTGCATATTTATTATTTGAATATAAATTGTTTCGTTTAAATATTTTAGACACCTACGACTAAGGCAACAAAAATCGAGAAGAATCAATCTGAATACATCTCCATGCGTCATCCGAGCAAGTATCTAGAGCAGTATATTCGCTTGTTGCAACACATTGAAGACTATGGAATTGAAACTGAGGACGAGCGTGGCTTAGAATCTAATAGACCAAAATTACCCCAGATTGTAGATCTGGACGAATCAATGGAAGCTGAACCTAAAACCACACAGCCAAGAGCAGAGGAATCCGAGGTTGTAGATATAATCGAAGAAATTGATAGAATAGATACAGCTGAAGAAACTGAAATAGCCAAAAAAGTTGAAACAGCGAAGGATATTGAAGTAGACGACAAAACCAAGATAGTCAACGATGAACCGATGCCTGCGACAAGTAAGAGCAGCGAAATGGAAGTTCAAAATGATGAAAACGTAGATGAACGATCGCGAGATTCAGGCCAACAAGAAGGAAGTCAGGTAAAAGTATTGCCTGACCCCAATGAAACACCGCTGAAAGATCTGATCGAGGCAAACTCGCCATTCATCTCAGAAATGTTGCGAAGTATTGGTACACCGGTGCTAACAAATGGCTCCTCGCCAGCCAAAAGTCAGGATGAGGAGCTTGTGTCAACGAATTCGCGCGCAGTTGAAGATCTCGTGGAGATGGTGACCAAATTGTCCAATGATATTGAAGGCTCGGAAAACAAAGTCGGAGAGGAGACGACACAGGAAGATGAAACGAAGCAAGCGTCTGAAAGTCTGGAAAATGAGAAATCATTGGACGATGAGCCAATTGCCAAGAAATGTCAGGAGGACGTTCTTGCTAGTGATGATGAGTGCGCATTGATGGATTGACTGACAAGTCACTGCCTTGATTTCGATCGTAATTAATTAACTGCCTGTGCAGAGATTTAGACAAAGATAATCGAATCTTCTTTGCTCCATCTATTTATAGAGCTTTAAATCAAATGTTTGTTTTCTTTTGTTACTTTTTTCTTTCTGATTTTTGATGTATATACATTCTTTATATTCAATGTGATGAATCAAATAAGACTTGGTGCAATTTGTGTAAAGTTTATAAATTATTTTTTGTTTACTTTTATAAGTTCTAATAATTATTATATATTTTTTGTCTGAAAATACTCAATATGATCTTGCATGGAATCGGAAGCTTTGGGATAATCAAATAGAATAGTCAGATTGGATACACAACACAAGACAATTAGAACTATAAGAAAAAAGAATAATAATAATAAGAAATGGGACAAAAAAATCATTTTAATGATTTTCTAATTTGCTTTTTATTCAACTTGTATAGTAACAAATAAATAGCCCTAAGTAGATGACAACAAAATGTTTTTTCAGAATGATTTTCTGTTGAATATTTATCTATTTATTTTATCATTTGATCAAGTAAAAAAAATTATATGGAATATTTATTAT
>JABFOV010003919.1:0-15040 GCA_022817685.1 Aradophagus sp. ZL-2020
ATAGTCGGGCGTGCCGACTCACTTTTCCAACTTTTATGAGCCTCCGCTTTTTTACTTTTTCAACCATTTGATTTTACGTAGAATACTCTTAAAGTTCCCCCTGCTTTTTTTATCAACTTTACGCAGGCATGACAAAAAACAAATTTATCAAAGATATTACATTATAAACATATTTTTCAAACGCTTTATACGACAGGGTCTTTCAAGTTATTTGAACCGAATAAAAATTACAGACGTAACTGCATTCATTATTTTAAATATTTATACAAACTTGATCTTGAACAATATTTTCATTTCATTCAGACGACGAGAATTTTTTTAATTCACTACAATATATTCATTTTTCATATTTTTGTCATAAAAAATTATTTCCGTGACTTAAAGTAAATATAGTTCAATAGTGAAGAGTTTACTACCTCTCAGAAACAAGTTATTCATTTCATATATTTCATATAAAATACCAAATTCATATCTTTGAAACGTACGAGAAATCGTTGGCTTTATATTTTAATGGAGAAAACTGTGACATAAAATTGAATTATTTATTGGAAGTGCAAAACACTTTTGCTTCAAAATTGCTCCATTTGCATAAAAATCCTGTCTAATAACATTCAATCTCCAATTAATATTTATGTTCTCCGACAAGAGTTACGTGCTCTTTCTTTCTACCCGCATTTCGTTTTTTTTTTTTTTTTTTTTTTTTCATTTATGTTTCTTTAACGACTTTCTTCATTTCTTTATTCATTACAATTATATACCACTTGCTTTGCTACATTCGCAACGCAGCTTATAGAGAGAAAAAAATTAATGTGAATGGTATTATAAATTACTAACTAGTCGCATAAATCATGATGAAGTCATCATCATTATATGTAAAATTATATTAAAACAATTTATTGAAAATTGGTTTTGATAGAAATTATAAACGTTGGTATATAATTTTAAAATACTTGTCACCGTGGCATAACTTTTAAGGTTGGGTTCCGTGTTAAATAATTAAAGTTAAATTCCAATATATTGAATGACGAAGGTCAAGATCGATTATGTTAAATGATAGAGGGTAGATTTCATTAAATATATAAGGTTAAGTTCACTTGTATTGAATGATATGAAAAACACACGTATTTCAATGTAACAAAACGTTTTGTTTCGAAATACATTTTTGCAATGTTGACAATAAGTTATTCTTTTTGAAGAAGAATAATTGAGCATCAACGATCGCTAACAGGTTTTATTCCAAGAACAATGGATAAGTCGATGGCCGAAACGGGCAGATGGGCAGGAATGAATTAATTGTAGCTATGAGTTTGATATTAGGTAACACGCTCGTGGTGTCTTTTGCTTTGATAATGCCAACAAAGGAGTTTATGAAAAGTTGCACCTGTCTTCTTCTTCGTTGCCCTGGAGCGACGTTCATTCTTTGGAACGCTGCGAAGATACTTGTGAATTACTGAAATCTTTAACGCGAAAATCATCGCGTTAATTACAATTTCAAGTCGTCACAACTAATCGCCATTTAATTTCATATTTCTGCGAAAAGAATGGTTATTGAAATTACACTTGTTAAAATGGTTTCGTTTCTTTTTGAAAATTGATTTTCATTTTTGTCATTTGAAGTAGCCAGAGAAAAAAGAAACAATGATTGTTTACAACGTAATTAAAATTCTGCTTCTCCGATTATTTGCTTCGTATTTTTCAGACTTGAACCAACTCGGACATGATGACCTTTTAATTTTGTCGATTATTTGATTTGCAATAGAAATGAAACGACAAGGAAAATAGTGGCAGAAAAATTAACAGAAGGTCGAACTCGCAAAACTATGGCCTATTTTTTGTCGAGCGCTTTTTCACTTGCATCTGATGGAAAAACAAGTGGGTAAAAAACTAGGCGTTTATGAAATTGGTTAATAAAGCCGATCGAGAGATTAATTACAAATAAACGTTCGTCGGGCGAAAAGGGAAATTAATTTTGAAAGCGAAGAAAAATGGCTGACGGCCTGAAATGCGGACCGAATCGACGGCTCGATGAAAAGCATCGGTACGAAATTCAACCTCGCTTATTGTGGCTCTGAAATGGCGTCAAAATTAACGAAGCTGCATTTATCTGAAACGGCGAACGCTCGAGTGTGATTAACGGGAAATTCGCGATGAAGTTGCGGTGTCAGGCGGCCGAGACGGGGCTCGAATGAGTCGAAGCTGAATGAGCGGCCGCAAAACGTCAAGAGCGAAAAGAGGCGGCGAGTCGTCGGGGTGGAGGAAGAAGAGAAAAGTAAAAAAGTAAAAAAGTAAAAAGCCAAGGCGATGCGAGCGAGGAGCGAGACGCCGAGCGATTCTATTTCGGCGAGGCTGTCTTCGACAGTCGACGTCGTCTCCGTTACAAGCACCCCCAGGAATAATTTTATTTCGGAACAACTTACACAGAGCGCGCAGCAATTAAAACTTTGGTAATTGCCGCGACAAATTACGTAATTACCGCGCTCCACAGTCTGCGACTGTAATGCGCTTGTCGCGCTTTAACGCGACTACCGGACCGGCATTTTTTGCTCGAGTTCGCGGCATGTGTTCGGATCACGCATTTAATTTGCTCGCTTTTTCACTAACCCCCCTAGATCCCACACCCACCCACCTACCTACCTTTTTTCTCTGTCGTACATTTTGTTTTCATTTTGTTTCCTCCAGGCTTTAATAGCTTTTCGTCCCGTTTTTAGCAAAACATGTTTGCCTCGGTCTTTATTTCTTCAACAAAACTTTCTACGGTCCTCTTTTTATTATTTTCGTTTAAATTATTAACCATGCAAAAGTGGTTTCCATTCTGGCACCAATTAGTGCCAATGCTCAGAAAAGCCTGGACGTTGTCAAAAGACGACTCGGGACAATTCTGATCCTCGCGCACTTTGTTCGTGGTGAATATAATAATGACGTATGCTCCGAGCAGGACCACATCCGTGTACTGCGAAAAGTGCATCATCATATACGATCGTGTCAAAATTTCATACGTGACAATGCACGAACGTGCATGAATTTTGCCGGGCATCGATAGCTCAGCGTTGGAAACAAGCGCATTTTGATTACTATTATTTTTGTTTAAAAAAAATATTCAAGAGATTTCTTCAATTTTTTTTTTTTTTTTTTTTTTTTTTTTTTTTAAATATTCGAAACGAGTTCTCAGCACTTTTTTTAATTTCAATCAAGATACGAAACACAGAAAGAAGAAATAAATTCTAATTTTGAAGGAAAGTAAACATGTGTTATAAAATAGAAGATAAGATGACTAAATTGTATTTCATTACAAAATTTCAAAATCAAGATTTATTTTAATATTGTACAATTATATACTTTCCTTCGAAATGATAAATTGCAAAATGATGGAAAATACAATAATACAGCGTTAATGTTCTTACCGCAAAAGAAATAGAAAGCGACCGTATGCGTATAGTTATATATATATATAATCTTTTCTTCTGACTGACTATTTGTTCCGTCCCATCATTTCGCGACTGTCAATACAGGATCAACTGCAGCGGAAAATCGGTACCTCAGTGAAATATAAGAAAAATGTACCGAAGACTAGGACATTTCATATCTTTATGTGTATTTTAAATCAGAAACTTTCCATGGGAAATGCAGTAGTCATTGACAAACATTGAAACGTCCTATTCTTCCACTGGGGTGTCGAAATGTTTTCAAAATTTTAAGGATGCAAATTGAAGAATTTTGATCTACCGTGTTAAAAATTAGTCACCAAAAAAGAAAAACAACAGCAGAATGCGAAAATTTCGTGGAGAACGTTCAAAGGTAATAATTATAATGTATTTTCCTTCGCAACCGAATTAGTTGATTCCTTTGTTTTGCTTTTTTCGCGCAGTTTTCGAGTTGTCCCATATTTTACGGTGCTTTTTGTGAAAAACTCGGGAAAAAGCAGCGAAATGAGTTCGAGAAGCCCAAGGAAGGAATCAGTCCGTAGGAACAATGAATTTGCGTTGCGGAACGGAAGCTAGAAGGCGCTCGAACGGACTGAAGATGAATGAAACGCTGGCACTCGAGCCGAGTGATGATACGAAGCGGCCGACGAAACACCGGTCCTGCTTTATCATTATCGGATGTGACTAATGCGGCGTTTAACGCAACCTTGCGTTAGTTATTATTATATAGCCCTTGGCGACTGGTCGGCCGAGCGGTCAGCCGAGCGAGCGACCGACCCTTCTCCGCATTGCCTACCGGTCATCGGACCAGCGCCATGCGATCCTGTCCCGCTCGCTCGCACGTGAAATTGGGTCACGCCGCTGCGTGACTTTTTATATCAATTTCCCCTAGCAAGCCTTTCTTACCTATCCGTGATAACGATTCGACTATCATTTTTGCACTTGACAACATTGTCATTTCGCGCAAAAATTGTAATTAGACCAGCGATGGACACCGACGGAATAAAAGTAGAGGCGCCAGACAATAGGCATCAAGTTTTAACAAATACTCTTTTATGATTCTCATAAAAAATTAATAACACATGTCCCAGTAGTTTCACATCAACGTTCAAATTTTTGTTTAAATGAAACACACGAAATGCATTATTGCAAAAATGTTGCAGTCTTACAGTCTGAAGACGTGATATTTTTAATAAACCTTGCGAAGGTAACACGGGATAGAACGAGTTCACCAATGACACGAGTAAACAAGTGCGATTGATTGATGCGTGAAAAAAAAAAAAAAATGTTGCTGCTAAAAGGAAAGGAGTGAACGCACGACTCCTCCCATCGGCGGCCGAGAGTGAAAACATCTCTCTGCAGAAACGCCGAGCCACGTATTAGGGATGCTTCTTTCCTGTGGGGTGAACAAGCGTATTCCGAGTCATAGCCAATCACTAAATAGAAACGACGCGCGCCACGTCCTATTGGCGGGAACCCGAGTCCCCGGGGATCACGCGTGTTACGAGCAATTGTAAAAGTCGTTTTCAGTTTGTCTAACGACATTTCGTGACGTCGACGGTCTTGCGACCCGACGGAATTGTCGTTGAGACGTTTGGGGACGCGCGTTCGCGCGACAGTTGTCGATTGAAAAATGGCTTTTCAGTGAAAAAGGCGAATTAACAAAGAAGATGGCGTGAAAATTTGCGACACGACGTTATTCAAGAATTTTATTCTTCGTTGTTGTGACGCTGCGATTCTTCACGTTTTATTTCAAACAGAAAAAGGTGAGAAGGCAAATTGGAAATTACGATCACTTAAAGATATTAATTAAAAAAATATCAATTAGCGAATTGAGGCGATTTTTCATTTCAAATTTCATAAAGCTAATATGGTTTTAAATTACAATGTCTAATGATGAAATGAAAATTGTTGAAGATTATCGAGCAAATTTTTTGGAAAATTATTTGAGTAGTTTGCATCGCAACTTGTTGTACAATTCCAAAATGGCTGCAAAACTGCCGAAACATTTGTTACCGAAATTACAAAAATATTCCCTTTGATATCAGTACGTACGATTTAAAATCTGTGATTTGCTATTAATGTCGCGAAAATATCAACGAACCATGTTTGCGGCTAAAAGCTTCGAGTTGACGTTGTCGTCGAGGTCGTTGTTTGCATTATGATTGCTACTCTCATCTGGCTCCGATTATCTAGCGGTTCGAGTGACGTTGCATTGTCCACGTTATTTTACGCCTTACATGGTCTTGGAGAGCATGAAAAGGGAGTACATCGCAATTGTTTTTCGCGGTCATCAATGAGGCGCGCTTTTACATGCACCCTCTCCCGTCGACCGTTCCATTGGTGTCTCTGTGGTGCAAAGTGCTTCCACGGGCCGACTCTTTAAGGGATTATCTGGCAACGAGTAGATAATTTCGCAGTAAGTGGTGCGTCTGAAAGCCCTTCGGAATCCCATCAAATAGTGCTCGTCTTTTTATTCGAACGGAAAGAAATCCGTGCGTCGACGTGCACGTCAAAGGGGACGAACGGCCACGACAAATGGATCACTCCGCGGGTAAAAAAGGTAAAAACGGATGAATTGTGCTATTGAGCGCGCCCCTCCCCCCCTTTCCCCTCACCGCCTCCCGGCGCCGGTCGCCGCTGTTGTCGTTACAGTCGATGTGATAACGTTGTTACGCATCTGTCAAAATAAGAACTCGAGACTCGTCTGCATTCGAGCGTTCAATAAATGAGTCGCGTTTGTTTTAAGCACAACCACACCAAAAAGTTTCGTCGCGTGCAATAATTAAAACGTTTCTATCATTTTGGGCATTACAAACAGATTTTTTTGAAGAAATTTTGCACATTTATTCTTCAAGATACAGAGCATGATTTCTTAAAGTTTAATGTCAATTCACCGTCTGTGAGTTGAAATATTCGCTATCAAAGTTGACCAAGATACACGGGAGGTATTAAAAAAATGTCTAAACATTTGGAACAATAACTCTTTTTACACTCATCGTATATCCACAAGTAGTTGAAACACTGCGAACATGGTCAAATACGGAAAATTTTTCAAAAATTTAGTTTGTTTAAAAGTGCCCCAACTTGGAATCAGTGGTATAAACGTTACTTGTGTCAGACACGAACAATTTTGAAATGAATTTGAAGTACGACTGAAATAACGTTGATGCGCTCACGCGGATTTCCAATTTTGCAAACGTGAGCTAGTTGATTTAGAGGAACATTCTGGTTAGCGTTCATTCAACAGTCAGTGAAGGGAAAATTATCATTTATTCGGGGAATGTAGACTCAAGAAACAGGTTTTTTTATTTAAATATTTTATTAATTGTATATGAACCTATTAAATTTCTTATTCAAATTAAACTAACGTATTCATCAAATTTAAATAAAAAATTTTTATGAATGAAAAAATAATTAATTGTTACTGAAATATTTGTGTGCTATAAACGAATAGTTGATATACACCGCACTACAATGTTGAACAATTGTATAGTTTGCAGAAACTTTACAAATTAATTTGCAATCACATTTTCAAAACTGGTTATAGATTTCAATACATTCATGATACGTTACCGAAAAGTCAGCAATTAATTCCGAAAGTTTGAAACAACTAATGAATTTATAAAAAGAAAAAATGAATTTCTTCTACATATCTTTATAGAATACGGGTAAAATTCATAAAACAACTTTGTCTTAACCCCTGTGTCCGTCATTTCAAACTTGAGGTGTTTCTCCATGTCTAGTTTTCAAAAGCTAGTGACATTTTGAATTACAATTTCTAATATTTAAATCAACATTTGAAAAAAATCTAGCAAATCTTTCATAATTGAAAAACGGTTTGAGCAATTTACATTGTCATTTTTTAATTAATTGTGGGGTATGATGCTGCTGAAACATTTTTCTCCACCTCACAACTTTTGTACATCCGAGCATGAAATGAACTTTGCAAAATAAAAAATAAACAAGATTCTGCAAAGGTAATAGAATTTCTGCGTTGTTTAATTTGATGAATAATGAAATTGATTATTAAAAAAAGAGTAGTTTAGTAAGAGAAGCTTGGAAAATCACGGTAATCTGTTATAACCCGTTGTACCCAGTTACACCCTATCGTACCGTCTTATACCCTGTTATAAATAACCTGTTATACCTTTTTCTAAACAGATAATTAACGTAAAGTAATTTTAACATAGATTCAACGACTTGATTTTTATGACGCGCTTTCAACACACTTTTTTCATTATTTTGGTTTCGTTTCCTTCGTATTTGAAGGTCTGCTCTTTCTTTTTATCCTCACAGAAACTGATTTATTGCGTTCTACGAAAGTGGTCTTACTGGTTCGGCTAAATAAATCCACTGGTACCTTTATAATAAGGACGGTTGGCGAGCCTGGAAATGACGCGCTAGTCAGGGATGTCCCCGTAACAGGCAGCTCGACTGTAAGACGGGCGTCTTAAATCAGCGGCAGCTTCGATGATTGAGGGGTTTCTTGCGTCGAACGAGCGACATCACCTCATTCGAGCGTGTCTCGTGAAATTGGGAGGACGAGCCGCACCCTTTTTCCGCATCATACTTACGATAATGGCCCCATTTTCAATACGCGTATCGTCCCGCCAGCCGACTAGCTTCACCTTTTTCTCACGTTTTATAAACATTTTCCCTCGTATTCGTCTCCTCGTTTTTATCCTTTCCTTTTTTCTTTCTTTTCAAATCTCAAATTGCACTTTACGATTAAATAAAAAAAAATGAATTTTATTACCAGGTAAAAAAATAACTTATTAAAATAAGTGATTTTTTAAATTTTTTTCAAAATATTTAATTAAATTTTGAATTGTCTTTCTTCAGAAATGAAAATTGATTCAGAGCCCATGTAAACATGTAAAATAATATTCTTGAAATTTCCAACGTTTATTAGTAAACAAAAATGAAATCTGATATACTTTTCTTCATAAAAATAATAGTATTTTTATGAAGAATATTTTAATGCTTTAGAATACAATTTTTTCATTTTTGATTACAATATATGTTATTAAATTATAATTAATTTTTGTTTATTAAAAAGCGTTGGAAACTTCAACTCGATTATAAAATATGGTTTAAATTGAATATTCGTAATTTACGCGTTTTTACATCTGGATGTATATTAAATAATATTGGTCAGTCTTGTCTACGCACAAACAAGTGACTTTTTGGGCGGCCGGTGTTGTTTTTCATAAACTAGACAATAACGTAGAATTTTAATTTTTGCTGATCCATAACAAACAATCTTCGCAGTGCTTGAGTGGATTGAATATTCGTTTAAACGGCATCTCCCTCCCCGGCTTCACCTTTCCGCAATAAAGAATGATTTATGAATATGCCATGTAACCTACGCAAATTTAGTACCGAACTATGTGACCGCTGCTCGAGCGGCTATAAAATACTTAGCGCCATCATTTTTTTCTCCGGCTTCGTTCATTCGAATAACGAAAGTTCGTGCGAAAATCCAGATGATTTACTTTTTGGTGAAATTATATATATTTGTGTATCCAATATCTCCTTAATTGGGACATGGTTTAAAAATTGCACCTGCCATTTGAACAATTCAAATTTTAAGACAAGTTCAAACAGTTCGGAGTTTAAATTATTAAATTTGTACGATTTAATACTAAGAAATACAAACACAAACAATAAAGGATGACAAATTAAAGATTCCATTGTTAGTAAATTGTGGTATAGTAAAAAACATGACAAAATAAACAGATTTAATTAATTCGTTAAATAGACTCAAGATATTTACCATATTAAATTATAATTTGAACGTTTTCAAAATTGTCTTTCTTAAAGTCAAATTTCCACATGAAAAGAAGACGAAGTTGAAAAAGAAAAAAAAAAAAGGAACGCGGAAAAGTAGATAAGCCGAAATCGAAGGCTAAAACGTATAAACGCAATTCGATGGTGGAAGTTAGGTGCTATAAAGTGCACGCATCGCATTTCTGAGGCAATGGCTTTTTTCGCCTGGCGCCAGCAGCCATGAACTTTGGCGTCTCCGATTCGCGCGACTCGAAATCTCGGTGAAAATAAATGCCCGCGCGCGCGTTAGAAACACGACGACTGCACCAAGTCGAGATTGAATTTTAGTCACTTTCGCTCCTTTCATGGCCTTCACACAATCCAGTCAATTTGTCATTTGCATACACGATGCGAACAACACAAAAATAAACATCCTATTTATAAATACTACAAGTTTTGACACCACACTGCCCATGTTGAGTTTCATTTCTTCACCTTTACAAATTTGATCATCTACATCGTCAACAAGACGGTGTATTCCGTTTCAAACCGTCAAAGAGTGAAAATTGCTCAAAACAATGCTTATACACTCCACTATTTCTCACATTTTTACAGACATCAACCGTGTTTTTTTAAATGTTTCATACTTTCAAATACTCTAAAGCAAACACACAAGCCTTGCTTAAGGATATTGTGTGTACACACACGGAAACCAATATTTAAACGCCACAAGTACACTAAAAAAAAATATTTATAAACACTTTTGGGCGTCTCAATCATGCAAAATGTCTTGAAATAAAACACTTGTCTTTGTGGTATAGATACATAGGTGATTTAGTCATAAAATGTTCTTGTACAGGTGATGAGTATGTGCTATGTCAATGGGAGGTGTTAGTAGGATTATGGTAGTTACAGATACTTCAATGGCAAGTAAATAAACGTCTGTAAGAGACACGAGCTATCAGTATAATTATTTGCTTGAAAAATTCATGTTCTTTCTTTCGGTACATCATTCAAATAGAGTTGCGCATGTACAAGGAGTGTCATACCCTAATTGGTCTATTGTACTCAACTACGAATGTTTCCAACCTCTAATGTCTTCTCGTGCATGTAATAAGACAAGTTTTTCTTTAATTGTCATTATAACAGATTACATCAAAATAGTCCCTACTTTGTGTCAAAGTGCTTTTTGGACAAACGGTCCATTTTCCATAAATAATTACAATTTACAAAATTATAAAAATGATTTAACAGGAATGGTTAATTTCACCATCGCCGGTTGCCATTCTCTTCTTGTCGTTATCGTAAAGAGATATATATATATATACCATAATTACTGTTGAACGTACACGACTTTTTTTCTCCGTGTAAATTTTTCCCAATTACTGAACGATATTTTTATAATTTATCGATAATTACAAGTAAATGATTATCGGTAAAATTTAATTGCTGTTTGCATATAATTTAAGTGCTTTATCCTTTCCACAAATTTTACTCCGATACTTTAATGCATCGCAACTATTGAATAAGACATTTATTATATCATTCAGAGTTTTTATAAAACTTTCGCACACTTACGTAGCGGCGTATCATTACACATTAACGATTCAACGCTATCGTTTAATGATACATTTGTTTTGCTTTATTGCAGGACGATCCTTTGTGCGATGCGCCTTAAAATTTTTTTCCAACTTGCGTTTTTTCTTATTTATTTTATTTTTGAAATCGTTTTATGTTTCTTCGGAATTTTATTTACGGAACGCGGAATGGACAGTCCACGGCATACGAACGACCATAAAATTAGAAGAGTAACCTCAAAGTCCCGGCGGCATCAATCATCACATTAAAATCCATTTTCATGGAATGTTACGCAATAAGTATTTTGGAGATAGACAGTTTTTGATTATGAAAGAAACTTAAAATCATAAAAATCAAGTTTTTTTGAAAGATATTAAATTTAATTAAATAGTAACTTCTCCAATAAAATTATAATCAAGATCTACCAGTTAGAACGCTTTTTGCCCTAACAAAAAAATTCATCTAGGAACCTATATAGAAATTTGAAACAGGAACCTACAGAGGAAGTCATTTAGGTTCCTATTTAGGAACCCATACCATCTGGGAACCTATCTGGGTTCCCTTATGGGTAATTAACTGATCAAATTGAACTCATATGGTAACCCAGATAGGTTCCCAGATGGTATGAGTTCCTATATAGGAACTCAAATTACTTCCTATGTAGATTCCTATGTCAAATTCCTATACAGGTTCCTATATGGATTTTTTATTAGGGTGACTTTTTAACCAGAAAGTAACCTCGTTAGTTTTTCGATGTCCGACTGCAGCAGCTATTCGTTTTGATTTGCCGCCAAAAGTGAATTCTTATTTCCTCGTATTTTTGATCGTTGATGGCATAATATTTCGTTTAGTCTTAATATCTGGAACCACGGTTCTAGATGAATGGAATGTAACAAATTGCCGCTTCAATGTTAATTGAAACATGGCGAAGAACTTATGTGATAACGAATATTCAAAGTCAAAAGTTCATCAACCGACGTTTCACCTTAAGACCCCACTTTAGAGTTTGGTTTTTCCCAAGGCGCACTTTAACTCGACGCACCTCGCCTCGGCACATTTCACGGCATTAATTTGCGCAGACGTTCATCAAGTAAACTTTCAACGCGAAATTCGAGGGAGCCGTTGAGCGTACTTAATGAACAAAATGATCAAATCCGGCGATGAAAATCGCGACTCGGCGTTGAAAAATACGGCAAGTTTCGAGGAGCGCGAAGGCTTAATTGGCGTACAAACAAAACGCACGAGATCGAGTACGTCGCCTTAAACCCGCTACCCAATCAAGGCGTCCAATTTTCGCGCGTATCTCCATTACACAAAAAAAACGCACACACAGATATTGTAACTGCTTATACGTTTTTGCATTTCATGCTTACCACGACTTTTTAGCGTCTTTTCACCGATGAAAAGGACTAGAAAGTACTGAAAAATGAGGCGCAGGGCGCCGTGAAATCGAAGCGACGCTAGCGCCGCGACGACGCGTTAGCTGCGAGCGCGTGATAAACCGCCGCGCGGTCGAGTAGATGCTAGAAAAGTGGCTAATTAATGAGTTTGCGTGCCGCGGTGTCGTTGCGCACGCGCACGAGTTAGTGAAGACAAACGACCCGCCTCGTCCTCCTCGTGATAAACGAGACCGATGCCCGCCACTTGTTTACGCCGAAATGTCGAAGCGGATTTAGCGCCGCGTCCGGATTATGCCGCGTTAATGGAATTATCGTTTCGCCGGCAATTACGTTGTTACAAATCGTTTATATGTACAGCGGCGCAGCGCCACTTCCTCGCTCGGCGCAGGAATGTAGATACAAATCTCCGGGACTTGCCGCAACGACAGGACGTTGAACACTTTTTTTTACCCACCGATCCTTTCAAGGAATCCTCTGCTACGTCTTTCGTGATTAATCGTTGCGTCGACGACTATTGTTGATCGGTAAATAAAATATTCCAATTGTACTTTACCAGAAGGATGAGTTTCTGAAATTAAAGCTATCTGTATGTGATCTATGGCAAAAGTAATAATCACGCATCCACAAGTATGCTGAACAGATTACAGAATTCGACTCAGCCAATTACTTTCGGTCCTTTCTATTGAATATCAATTCGTCTGGGTTGTAACCATCATAATTTAGACTGCATTTTGCGCAGTCTAATTATTTGGGCGAAATCGAAGTGAAACATATTCTGTACAGTATCATTCGTGATATTAGCGGAGCAATATTTTTGACTTAAAAATTCGCACACAAATCTGGGATTGGCGTCCACGTGATACGGTCGGTAAAGCAGTTTTTGATAACGCGACAAAAAATGTATTTACCTGAACCCCAGGAGTTTGGTTGACAAAATCAATTTGTATCGTTAAAATGATTTCTTTGGACTAACGAATGTTTATTGTTCATACAGTAAACATAAACACGAGAGTGCGCGCGCTACGATCTTTACGACTGAAAAATAAAGATGAACAAATGTCGTATTTCAAGACATTAATATATTTATAATTATTTTTCATAGAAAAAAATATTTTGAAAATCTATTATCGACTTTTGAGTAAGACACACTTAATAATTATCTGAGACCGGATTTGGTCGGGTATGAAGTTGTTAACTCTTTGAAGCATAGTGTCACATCAGTGTGACACCTAAATTTATTCATATTTTAATAATTATTGTTAGTTTTTTTAAACGCTTAGAATAAACAAAATGCATTAAATTGCCACAAGGATATTTTGTTTATGATATGAAATAATAAATGTGTTATATAACAATTAATATATATTTCACACAACGTATTTATGAATACGTTATACGAGGTACAGGCTTAAAAATGCAATCCATAAGGTTTTGGATCTCGTCGATTACCAATCTGCAGTAAAAAATATTGATTTCAAAATGGCGGGTCAAAATTATAAAAATACGTGAAATTGGCCTCAAGTGTTTTCATTTTTAGATTTTAATTTCATAGACATTCATATTGCAATCTAAAGTATATGTAAAAAATGGTAAATAAAACATGGCAGATAAAATAGTTGAAAACATCAAAAAACTAACCTTTATTTTTGTATTTTTTATTTCTTATCTTTGATCAGCCATTTTGAGTTTTTAACATCAGATTCGTTTTCAGTGATCCAAAAAACATTACAAACGCCATTTGTTACTTAATTTTTTGAAAAGGAAAAAGTATTCCTCATAGGGCTGAGGTAAGAAAAATGGATTGACATTGACATTTATAAATGACAACGTAATGGATTTTTGAAACTGTATTACTTTTCTTTGATACAGTTTAATACACTAGTTACGCTAAATTATTGTACAAAATTACAGTATTGAATTGCTTTTCATGTTTATATTACTTAAATTTTTGTGTACCTTTATAACAATATTATGAACGCTTACACAATTTGTATATTATTATCACACGTAGAGTCAATAATGCTATAAAATTTGCTGACTTTGTCGAAGTGAAAATGAAAATAAACAGGCATTGTCGATGTTACAAAATAATCGCACTTTGTTTTATATTCATCAAAGAGGTCGTCAAGAATCTTGAAAGTTTCCTCGAGTACCTAAAGTTCAGTTGGAACAAATATTGTCGTTAAAATGATATCAAAGCATTAAGCGCTGCAAAAGCATTGAGAGTCAAGTTGATTATTAAAATACTGTGGTTTATTGTTAACCAACCGTGAAAGAAGATTTTTCAATTCCGATGAAACAAATGACCGACATTTTTAATCAGCTACATTTCTTTTTTCACGATTACCTTTGTTCATCTTGTCCCGAGGTAAACATTTCATCGACTTGAACTTTCAATTTCTCAATACTAATAAGTCATTATCGAAAACGTGCGTTAAATTTGCACATTTTTGTCCGATGAATCACTATCGAACAACGACGGTGCCCGGAGAGCCGATTAATTGAAACCAGGCGAACGGAAAACTAAAACTAAACTGACAATGGGATTAAAAACAAGTTATTCGTTATTTATTGGATTTGGCGGTGGCGCGGGCGCGCACACGTCTCCACCTCGCTCTATTGGGTTTTTTGCATGCGCCCCCCACCCCCCCCCCCCCCCCGCCGCCTTTCCTTTCTTCCTCTCCCTCCTCTCTCCCCCTCCCCCCGTCTCTCTCTTTCTCTCTCTCTCGTTTTCCACCCCCCCCTCCCCCCCCCCCTCCCTCTCTCCCCCCCCCCCCCCCTTCGCCTTCTCCCCCCCTCCCCCTCCCCCCCCTTCCCCACGCGTGTGTGTGTGGGGGCGTGTGTTCTCTGCGTAAAGAAAAGCGCATG
>JABFOV010003920.1:0-15040 GCA_022817685.1 Aradophagus sp. ZL-2020
GGTTATGCTTGAATTTATTCAGCCTCGATGCCGTCCTGTCTGCCACGTGAGAATAAAACGCGCGTTATCCTTTCATTTCGCCGGGCGTCTGTTTGCGCCACTCTTACGACACATCCTCTCCGGCTGGTCTTCGCCGGTTGGCCAACCTCGAGCCGGCAAAGGTCAAGACGAGCCGCTTAATCGGGCCCGCCGTCGCATTTTCGCGAAATTTCACCTTTTTCGTTACACTTTTCCCCCTCCTTTCCCTAATTATTCTACTTCACATTGTCGAAGTTTCCATGTAAAGCTGTTCGGAAGACTTTTAGTATTTCATGACCGTTCTTACTTTGTCGTGAAATTAATTGAAACGTTGAACTTGCGCGGGAAACTTGGACGATTAATTATTTTTTATTTGAGTTGCGAAAAGAGATATTTAGAGGAACGAGGTGGAAAGGGCAATCGAAGGACGGATGTTGCCCGGGCTAATTATTCGCGAAATTGAATTCGCGCGATTTGGAGGTAATTCGCGAACGTCGTAAAACGTGTCGTAAATGAAGGAGGAATAATGGAATACAGGAGGAAAGGTTCGTGTACGAGATAATGCATTATTATGTTAAAGTAATTTAATTTTATCGGGCGCGCGTGATGGAACAACGGGTGTAATGTGACGGGCTTGAAACGATTAGCGCAATTCGCGAAAGGGCAGGTCCGCGTTATTTATAAATTGAACGAAATATGTAGTGCAAATGGAGTCCTTGGGAGAGAGATCGCGGGAAAGAAAGTTTAATATATTGTCACGTTTGGAGCGATGATGTGTTGGAAGATACGGATATTCTTTCGGGCGTTTCCACGAACTGGGATTGAATTGATGGTACCAATTTTCGTTGTAATAATTATGTTAGCATTGTTGGAATTCGCTTGGGGAATCTATCTTTTCTGTCTCATCAACGTGACTTAGATGCCGTACATAATTTTAATGTCAACGACGGAATTGCGTTGCTTTTGCACGAGAAATCGTAAGCGTTTTTCGTTGAAAAATAAAATTAAATCCGAAAAGGCGATTGTAGAGTCTTGTTTCAATTGAAGATGCAATTCAGGACACGGCATAAAGTTTAATGAAGTTTTGCTAGTTAAAAGAAAGTTATACATAGATGATTAAAGACATGAATTATTAATGAAGTGTTAAAAATAAGCGAAATGAAGCGATTTGGTGTAAAGTGCCAACAATTATGATGCGAAGAATGACTGGATTTTGGTGAAAGTTTTGTATCTATCTAGTGGAATAGAAAAAACTTGAAAATTACACTTAATATAACCCACAATGCGGATGGATTTTTTACTTTTCAACTCTAAAATTATTTATTACTAATAATTTTGAACATTAATCAATATGAATGTTTTATAATTAATTATATTATTTAAAGTACACTCATTATTCTTTTTTCAAGTATTCGATCCGATCTTTTCAAATCATCGCAAAAAGGAAGCAAAAACATTTCATTTAAAATAATTGCTACGGTACTGTGGTTTTGCATTTATTTATTAATTTTCTCACAGCGGTAAGGAAACGGCTTCGACCATCAGTTAGCGCAAGAAGCGTGCTAGGTTTTCTCCGTGAAAAATCAGCAGAATAATTAATAACGTTTGACATACATTTTACAAGTGCGTGCGTTGACAAGCCATAAGCATAATGCGGGGGATCGTAATGTTACGTGCGGTGTGCAATTATTGCCACTTGTGAGAAAGAAGCGTTCTCGTCTGGCGAAGAAACGCAAACGCGCGACCAGCGTAGTAAATGTCGAACGTACGCTTTGATTTTCAGTCAGGTGTAAAAGTAACAGTCGTCGGTGATGTTTCTTTTTTTTTTTTTTTTTTTTTTCTTTTCAAACTTGATTGACGATGCGTAGAACGTATGCATATGTACATGCTAATAAGTAGTTACGGTTAGGATTTACTAACGTTAAAACAATGTTGAAATTTACAAGACGCTTAACACGTATATTCCGTTCTTTGCGTAAGCGCCTGAATGAAAATTTCAATCCGTAAAAAAATTATGTTTCGCATATTTTTAACAAGCTTCATCAGTATAAACGACATGTATAGAATCTTAAATCTTGTATACATAGATTACAAATATAATTTGATTATATCACATTCAACTATTTGTAATACAACATTTCATACAAATTTCCGAACATGAAGACATCCCAAGTACATGATACTTCGAAAAATCGACGTCGGAAAAAAGAGCCGGCCTTTCAAATATAAAACTAAAATACGAGTTTAATAAAGCGAGAACGAAAGCGCGTTTTCATAGACAATCGCGAGGCACCGAGTGTCGGAAAAAGTAAACACAAGCGCATAATGATTACCCGAACGACGTTGCCTCGTATTAGCCGGCTTTACCCTAATTGCCCTTCATTCGCATGATTAACAACAGCGCAAACATCGGAAGCCTTTAAAAGCCGCTTAAAAACGGAACTACTTTTTCGCGGGCTTAGCGGAGCCCGCAATGATACTAATCGCGCGGCGTTTCTTCTCAAACTCGTTTATCTCGGCGCGCTATTTCGGCAAGAGCGCTCATTTCCATTCGAATTCTTAGGCCATGTAATTACGCTCGAAAGTGCACCGGCGATCTTTTAACGACGGCAATAACGCTCGCAGTGTCTCGTTTTATTTCGTTCGATAATTTCCCGCCGGGAGGTGAAGTGGGGTCATGGGAGTGTGGGGGGGGGGGGTCTGGTCCGCCGATGCTTAAGCCCTTTTGGCGTTAAATTGGCTTTATGAGCGGCCGCCTATAGATCCGCGGTCGTTGGCAATCAGTTGAGTGGTGACCGCTTCGGTCCGAGCGCCAGCGTCATCGTAAATCGGTCATTTGTCCGATCGCTCGCTCGCCCGGTTCGGCTCGTAAACGTTCCGCGTGCGCGCGTTTTTCGATGGAAAAAGCCCGGGACAAGAAAGGTCGTTTCGATTCCCCCGGAGTCGTTTCGTCGTGAAATAACTTGCGCGATGAACACGGTGATTATGTTGATAATGAAAATGCCTGGCTACCGTCCGGCATTTGCTTTTATTTTCGAGGGAAAAACGCTTTTCGGAGGGAAAAAATGTAGCCGTTTATTTTGTAAAATGGCAAAAGACGTAAAAATGTTTTGTATTGATAAGGCATTTCGGTTTTGAAATTGATTGTTTTTGAATTCTCTTTTTTTTCTGGGATACTTTATTTCCCTGAAAATAATGAATTGCGCCTGCAACGAAGTATCTGTTGGTTTTTTATTATTAAAAAGCGCCATTAAGGTGATTGCACGAGAAGGAAAAAGTTTTCGATTTGAATAACGGAACAATTTTATTTATGGACTTTGCGGGGCGAAGATGTTATTCGGTGTCTTGATAAGTTTTTGAACTAGTGAACCGTGTAGGTTTTAAATTATTGATGAAGTGAATATTAATTTTAGTTTGGGTGTATTTTAATGCAGATAATCAGAACTAAAAATAGTTAGAATATATTGAAAAAGTGGAAATCAGATTCTGTATCGCTATTACATTAAAAAAAATCCTACCGCAAAAAATAGTATCAGTTTTTTATTACAAACAAATTACAGTATGAGTTTGTCGATAGAAATATAAATGATTCATTTGTACTTATAAATACCGTATTAAAATTTTTTCTTCAAAATCAGACTTTACTTTTTTTTCTATTCACTTATACTACTGATCCTAATTTATCATATTTTAATTGTGTACGTTGATCTCATTATGAAATGCGTAATAAAATTTCTGATGCTAATTACCATTCAAAGGATTAAATGTAATCTGATAAAATAGATTAAATTAAACAGGGTCCTAACAAGATAAGAAGGTCTTCCACGTATTAATAAAACTAAATTAGCATTTTCGTTTGAATTAAGCAGCCTTCGATAAAATGGATGTTACAGAAGGTATGGCATTAGTATTGATCTATCAATACTACTTTTTTTTGTAAATAAAATGTAACGTGTAGACGCAGTATGTAGAGACATGGACGAATGTATTGACATGGACAACAATACGGGGAAGATACAACCCAACATGTGCAATTTATAAAAAATAGCACTTCAAGTGTATAGATTTTTATACTTATTCGCCAAAAGGATGCATTAGACGAATAAAAAAATAAAAAAATACCCCAAAGACAAAATGCAGCATGATATTTGACTGAAAGAAAACAACTGTTTTGCACCAAAAACAAAAATTAAATAGTGCCAAAAGAAAAGTTTTTTGAAATAGTAGTAAAACTTCGAAATTTAAAAACAAAATATCGTCTTTTTTTATTGCAAGTGTCGTATGTTTATGAATTTCGTTTACATTGATTAAATGTTAATTAATTAAATTTCAATTTTTCGCTTTCTCATTTCATTGTTATCAATTCCATTTTAATTTCTTTTTCGAAAAATAAACTAAAAATGATTGACAAAAGATGATCCCTTGCGCGACCTGCGCGACACAGCCGAAAAAGCGAGCAAAAAGCGAGGGCAAAAATGGAAACAGAGAGAGGATACAATAGGCCGAGCGACGAGCGAGCATCCCAAATCGAAAGCCGCCGCGCGTAAGCGGAAACAACCGTGCGTTGGAAGCGCGTTTCAAGTTTCTCACGCGCAACGCGCGTCTCGCGTACCGACGCACCGGATAATCGATATATCGGCGTTGTTGTTGTCATTGTTGTCGCTCGTAACATACGAACGATTTTTATGAGCGCAATACTAGAATTACGAGCGTTTACTTTGCCGCAAAACGAGCGCTTGACGTTGGGGCCTGTCTGTAAATTACACGCTGTGATTTTTAATAAAAATTTACTCTATTTACCTGTCGCCGGCCAATGTTGCAAGCGTTTGCGTCTGGCTTTCATGTTTTTCAGTTTCGCCGAGAGAAATACGGCACACTACACAACGCTCGAGTTTTTATCTTTTTCGTACACAAAAGTTAACAGTTTGTATCGCCTCTGTTTTTAATGGACGTAGATTCTGAGAATTTCAAGGATTATTACTTCGGGGGATTGGATATTTTCCATATTAATTGCTTAGGAGACATTTGTTTCGTAATTTCGAGAACAAGTTTTCTATATCGGCGAGGAAAAATGCATTCGTTTTATTACATGAAGAAGTGTGGTGTCATAGGTGATTTTAAGTTAATGACCCGAAGGGCTACCAACATAAAACTCATTACGTTTTCGTTAAGTAATATATATACAATCTGAGTAAAAATTACTATTTTTAATAGTAGGTTAGAACGTTAGAAACAAAGAAAAGTGTACTAACATTTTTATGGTTATATTCTACGTATACGTAGCAAATATTAAGAAGCGAGTTTACAAATTTTTTACTCCGTAATACAAACTAATTTGTTTGTAGTAATAATGAAAGATTTGATATTAATTGCAAATTTTTTAATATGGTCCAAAATTAGTATGCAAAATAGTAAATTCAAATCTTTTTAATTGTGGTAATTAATGTAGCAGTATTTTTTCCGTACATCAAATTTGAATTTTCCTTGTGAAAGTAATGAATATTGTTTCAGATATTCGTGCATCAAATAAACGTGGAAAGTGAAATTTGTAGGATATGTATCGTTACGCGTTTTGCTTAAAGAAAGGCAAGAAAGAAAATTTATGTAATATGACGTACGCTGAATCAATTTACATCATATCCATGCCAATTATTGTGTTATAAAAGATGTAATTAACATGCTGTTCTCAAAATGGATTAAGATGTTTTATGCTTTAGCCACAATACTTGTACTGAGTATTGACACTTGATAGTACAATACGGACATCGACATACCTACTTCATGCAAATGTCTAATTTATTGAGCTCTAAATAAGGAACGTCTCCATAGTACATTATCTATACTGAACACTAATGGCACATTGTAATTCCATAGTGACCATTATTGTAGCATTAATAATAACAACAATATAATAACATTAGCGATAATAACAGTGATTTTGATGAACAACTTTTTACGATACTGTCAATTTTGATCGTTCCCTTAAATTAAAGCTTATTAATTAAATAAAAATAAAAAATAAAAAATTTTACAACTTTCTACACTACAAATTTGTCCAATACAATTTATACACGAAGTATATCTAATGTACTTTCGATAGATCTTAAACACTGTTAAAACAATAAAATTTAAATACCCTTTTCTGAGTGCAGTTCAATTATACAACTTCAGTAACGACAGACGTCAAGCAGAATTTCATTTTCCGAATGTTCACGCGATTAACGAAAATTTACATGCCAAATTACCGCGCGTTAAGCCAACTTTGCATTCGCCTAACACTTTTGTGCAATCGCCGCGCACGAAATGTAGCAAAAGTAAAAATTTGCACGATTGTTTCGCGCAGCGGCGAAAAAAGCGGCACATCCTGTGTACTTGATTTCGTTTTTCAAGCGCTCATTAGAAATTGCGCATATTGTCTTTTAACGTGCTATGGGAATTGATGGTGTAATTGCGGGAAGCGCCGTTTTTCACATACCACTGCACCTCCCCCGGCCGAAAAGTGTTTACGCGCACAAAGTAACAATTTGACCATCTTCAGCAGACAATCATTATCTCCGTTAGAAGCGCTTAATCATTGTTATGAGATTAACGAACCGTAAGCCGGTGCATTTAGTGTTACGATTTTCAGGAGCGATAATGGACGCGACAAAGGCCGGCTTTGTGACGGACGATACCATGTTCATCGATTAATTTTTGTCTTTATCAAATTCTTTCTAACAAAAGTGGTAACAATAAAAAATTATCATTAAAGAGCTATCAATTTTGAAATAAGTTTTCGACTCTTAACATTGATATTCGTACGATTATTCCAGAAAGGCTTGTCAAGAATAAGGAAAAAATTAAATTAATAGTTTGCCTGACTTTAAAACGTATTATTTTTATATCGTTAACCATTGGTAATGGATAAAAGTTAATCTTTCGTTCAAAACGTTTATTCACAATGGTATCACGATTGTAAATTTCATTTCGATTCGTTTGATTCGAGTTTCGTAATTTCCCTTTTATGAAACTTGAATTTAATAATAATCGTCAGGCATCGGATACAAACGGTACCATAAATGGTACCCCACCAGCGATTCTAACAACTTCACACGCTTTTTTTCAGCATTAATAAAACATGAATCATTATTTAGCGATAAATACTTGTAATTAGAAAAACCATTGTACTCCTTTTATTATGCGCAATGTTTTAATCATTTAATTGATTAAGGTCATCGAAATATTTACGCGCGCTTTATTAGCATTGTAAAAAGTTTAATGGTTCATAATAAGCGCACAATGTTTACATCGAATCATAAATTGACGTATAAGGGACGCATAATTGTTACAAAGAAATGTCATTAACTCTTTACTATAGCGCCGATGATAATAATACAATTGTAGAAATGATCCTCTTTGTGCATCACAATGACTCGTCGAATTGAACGATTAACATTGTGAACGTTGCGCGGCGCTGTCAATACGGGGCCGTTATTCGCGACGAAACGCGTCATTAATTCATTATCATTATCTAGCTGTTACTTCGGCAAGTACCAGGAACATATATCGATCCGACGCTTCCGAACCATCTGCGAGAGTCCAAGGACCACGTACTTCGGTAAACGCTAGTCTTTCGAAGCTCGTGTTTCTCACCTCGACGTTTGTTAAACGACTGAAATTCGTTGAACACTGTTGTCTTTGCAAGTCAATTTTCCGTAAAAAATACAAGTATGATTGAACAATGTGATGTTTATTGAACGAAAATCGTGATATCGAGATTGTTATATTAATAATCGTTGTCAAAGGAAATTGGAAACGAAACAATATCGCCGTGTATATGGATGTGATAGTAAAGGCAAAATTAATAAATTAATTAATAATTTATGATTATGTTTAAGATTGTTCAAGTTATCATTACGTAGATACATTGTTGAAAATGTATTGTAATTTAATATATGTACTGGTACTTTAGTTCAAAGACGTCCATTAAAAATAATGTACACGTACTGAAATCTCATTTAAGTAATGATTTAAATTCATATATTTTTACTTTAATTTTAATGGATATAGGTACTAAACGTAAATTTTATTTAAGGAAAAATTTTTAACAACGTGGTCTATTTTGATTGTTTATTATATGTTTATATATATGACAAAGTAATTTTTATTCTTTCTTTTTTTTCTATTGTAAGCCTAAGATTGAATCATACCCTGCCAAAACCAATTAGTGGTCACTTTTGAAATATTCATGGACGATTCTTACTTTAAATAGACAGGTCAGACCGTAAAACACTTGAAAGTGTATTGTGAATGGCTATAAAAGTGTTTGAAAACAAATCGTTTGATTTACCTGTGTACTGCATTGCCACAACTAAACATTTATGATTAAAATTAATGTCTTTTTAAAAGAGTCCATTTCCATTCAATGCACTTCTATTTTGTTGCAAACAACAAAACTTGTTTCGAAAACGTCGTCTTTTTTTTATAGCGAATAGAAATAGTTTTCTCAAAATAATTCATAGCAAATTTCTTTAGCGCAAAAAGAATCTCCGCGTCGTAAAGCAACGTTTTAAAAAGCGTAAAATCGCAATAAATCACAATCTTGGAATTGTTTCTCGACATTGCGAGGTAATTTTCTTTATTCAACCAGTTTTTTCTTTTTTTTCCCAAAGTGTCGTCTCAAGTCATACAAGAAGATCTACTTCGCTGCAACGCAATGCAATTTGAAAAGTGTAATCTTTCTGAATAACAATTTAGATAAACGAATCGACGATTGCGCCAATATCGTCCCACTTTCGATCGATTTTCAAACACTGCGATTTGATTGAAAAAAAATTGTATTATTTGAGTTTTTGCGATGCTTGCATTGCCATGCAGCTGGGCGCGTGATAATGGGATAACGCGGCGCTTAATGAAGCCAATGAATTCGAAATCAGGAAAACGCGAGTTTATTCAATTTGGCAAGGGATTGGAAAACCATTGACGGAGATTAAGCAATCGAGCGATTCCACGCTCGCGCGTAGCATTAAATAATAACATTCCGTAATGCTTTAACACCGACCCACAAGTCGAGCGATTATCATTCATTTGTTTTCAGCGCGCTCGCTCGCCGATGGTCGACTTTTACTGCGATATCGGAGAGAAGAGTGCCTCCTTCACAAGGATTCCTCAGCGATGATGATTGCGTCGTTCCGTTTCGTTTAATGTCGCGCAACCCGTCGGCAATTTGTCCGACAACAGCTTCATCAATAATGCATTGACTTTTTGTTTTTTTTTTTGTTTTTTTTTTCACCCGAACGAAACACCTTCGAGTTTTAATTGCCGTGCTATTAATTCGGCACGGATTGTGATTATCCTTTTGTATTAATTTTACGTTACTCTAAGAACAATGCACTTGGAAGCTTTTGGAAGAAAACTTGTGCAAAGTACGTTTCAATTTTATGTCATAAATTTGAATCGAAATGAATGTATTGGTATAAAAAAAAAAATATTTAAATAATTTGAATATTGAGAAAACGATTTAAAAACGAATGATTTGAAAAAAACAAATCATTTATCGTGAAAATAAATCAGATTTCCGTTGAGTTCGAAAAATTATTTCGAAAGGACTTAGAAATTTTCGACCTTTATCACTTAGAACGATTTGTTCCCAAAAAAGTTGAAAAACTTATTACTTATTAGACAACTATTCTTTCGAATTCGGTCGTTTTTCATTTGCAATTGAGAAATCGCGTGTACGTGCGCACACTGATAAATCAAAGTCCTTCGTACGTGCATTACGCACTTAGGTCTTTGAGAACAAGATGAATCAGCTTTGCATAACGCGTTTTCTACTCGATCCCGCGATTTGTATCTAACGACGTGACTATGGTGTCATTGTTACACCGTAAATACAGATGTTTCAACCACGCCACTTGACGAGTGCTCGTCCTGATGATCGACGACACTATTATCAGATATACGTTCCCCCTCTCAATCAATTTTTCCCATCAGAATAATCGCGCCGATTTTTATAGCAAACCTTCAAGGGTATGATATTTTCGAGATAATCATTCGTCGCTCAAAAAATGTTTGATTAACTTCTGAAAATAAAATTATCTTACGTATAAATGATCAGTTTCAAGAGGGCACGTAAATTTTTTCATCTTTTTCATACAAGTATGATTGAAAATTACCTATTTCTCTATGAAAATTTTGTTTCACAATAAAATATTAAATTGATTGTTTGGTATTGACGAATATTTTCCTACTATCAAAAAATCGACAAATTTTCTTCGTTTATCAAAATTATTTATAAATATATGTTTATTTAAGAAAATATTAACTGGATGATGTTCTCGCAAATTGACAATCTCACAATGTACATTCAACCGTCTGCAGTTGCTAAGTCAAAAGCAATTGATGTTAACATCCGAGCATGTTGGTTTAACAGTCTGTTTGTCCCATCGCGAGAGTGAAAGATAACGCCGAGTGGGATCGGGGAATAATGATTGAGAGCCACCGAGCCGCAATTAACAGTTCGTCTGAATAAAAATTGTTCGGATTCCGTCGACGGGATTGATGGCAAGGCGGGGCGACTGTGACGCAAAGGGTTAAGGTGAAGCAAATCGAACGTACCCTTTAACGTAGCGCCGATTGATTCGATTTGAATGCCGATGATAATTTCTGCCGCGCGTGATTGCGTTCCACGCAAACTGTGTATTATAATTTTCATCAATTGCGAAGTTCTTTCTAACGAAGGTAACGAACTGTGATTCATATCGAGCGTCACATTCTCCCGCGATGGCAGACGCATTTATGGATGTTAATCGACTCTATCTCACGTTCTCTAGTTATAGATGCTATCTAATGGTTGCATTATGCTGCCTTTGACCTCAAAGTCGGGCGTGTGTTCGCTGCTCCGAGATCACAATCGGTCTTCAGACTCGCGTGTATTATAGTTAAGAACACTGATTCGCGTTTCGATCACGATCCATGAATTTTAGTTTAAGAAGAAACGCTGCTGGTCTTGCACGTGCTTGATCGATTATTGGCCGGTATGGAGGTGACTTAATTTAATAAAGAAGGGGAGGTGCGGCAGTTCGATTGGAAGATGCTCGATAAGGGCTGTCGCTCGATACAATCTGCAACAATACTTGTACTAATTCCCGTCCGATTCACAAGTGTTACTAATTATTCAATACAGTTTTATTTGGACTTGGACAATTAGTTTAAGCTTTGATAAGTTGCAATAGGTAGAAAAGGAAGGTGTAAATGAAATTGATGTTTCGAAAAGAATTTTTTTTGCACCGAGAAAACCATATTGTTCTATGCATATTGCATTTATTTAATATCGTAATCGGTAGTACACAAAAATTGATTTGAAAATGTATATTGTTATTTATTATATGCTTTGAGATTAAGGGGATCGGCACTGTAAAAAGCGCCATCTACAACTCAGGTGGACCGAACTTCCTGCGCCGAATAATTTGCAGTGACAGGTTTATAAGTTATATATGGCAATACGAGATGCAAGTTTCTTGTTATATGCAAAGATTTCTTGACAATAATTCATTAACTTTTATTATAAAATGACTTTGTCAGGTCAAAGAGATATATTTTGTTTCTTACAATATGATTTCTTGGTGAATTCATATAGAAAATAATAATTTAGTTTTTTAAATGAAGAAAAACAAAATGATTTTCAACAATTAATAATGAACTTTGAAAGTTTTGAGCATGTAAAATAATGCGCAAGAACTTTGTACCGTTTACAATTTAACGAGTTTGAAAATATAAAAAATTTAGCTGCGTAATACACGATTTCGTTCTCGCTAATATGTATTTTCAGTTACAAAAAATAGATTTTTATATGAGACAAACAGATTAATTATTTAACTTTGTATAAAATTTAAGAGTGGTTGTCAGTCAATTTATCATTCAATATTTGCTTCAACAGAAAATGTTTCGAGTTCAAATTCGTTTAAATTGTAACGTTACAAAATAAAGTAAAATACATTAAAGAATAAACCTTTGATGGTGTTTGAATTTATAATAAATTCAATTGTACTTTCTTTTTATTTTTGTAAAACTGTGTTATACTGCAAACAATTTTGTTGTGAATAATAATTAATAGGTGTATAAAAAAGATAGAATAAACAGTATTTAATATAAAATATTAATCAATTTGTATAATGGACTGTTGATGAGAAAAATTAATTATTAAAATAACCTTTTCCGTTACTTTATATAGTGTACATAAAAATACAATTATATTAATTTCTTATTTAAAAAATAATCTTTTAAACAATTCATTATTTACAATAATTACTGTATAAAATACCTCTAAATTTTAAACATAAGTATCTTTCATTACCAAACATTTCTACAATATATTTCATGACAATGTGTTTTACATTTTTAGAACAAAAATTGAATATACCTATACTAAATAATAAAGCGCACATTTATCGATAAAACGATAATCAATAATAATGAGTTATCACTGAAATAACATCGTTTTACAATTTCAAACACAATATGCTTTACTTAAATATTGTTTGTTCATGCGAAATATCGAAATTCATTATTTCAATTGAAAATCAATGTAATATAACAATCGTCATGCAGATGTAATATAATACCACACACAATCGCGCGGAGATAAAAATTGAACTGCCAGATTTTACAAATAAATTGTTCCCAACGAACCGAGGAACAAAGTGATTATGAATATTTAAAACGTGGCGAAAAGTTGAATTAAAACAATGAAGTTTAAAATGGCACGAGATCGGCGAGTAATAGCTCGCCGTTGTTTCTATGGGAAATTGGAAGGGATTAGGAATGAATTCGTGGAGTTTACTTGTAATCAGCGAAAACAGGCGGGGATCTAGGAAGAAAGGCTTGAGGTATAAAAGACGTTCATGCGGACCAGAGCCTGAAGCATCAAACATCTGAAGATGAAGGTAGTAACACGCTCCTCACTTTCATATCGCGAGTTGCAAAGTTTTGGATTTTGCTCGAGTGATTGTCATGTTTTACAAAGTGATTTTATTTTCAGATATTCGTGCTTGCTTTGGTGTTGGCAGTAACCGCTACTACTTATGGTAAGTTTTTTCTTGCGTACACAATGCAAATATTTTTTACGCCTTAATAATCAAATTCAATTTAATTACATTTAATAAACAGTGCAAATTCATCGGCTGAATAATTCTTTCGTGCCTCGTGAAGATAGGAAAAACCGTTTTCGCCGTAATTACAGGGGGAAAAAAAGCTTGATTGTCAATGTTTAAATTCTATTTTATTACCTATAAATGATTCAAGTTTGAAAAGCGTATAAAACTTTTATTTACCGTTGGAACAATTTTAAAATGAAGTGAAACGCAAAATAAAACCAAACGAATGAATAAATAAATAAAACGATTTTTCTCATTTGCAATAACTTTTAATGAGCTGCGTTACGCAGAAATTATGTAAAAAGTTGATCGCGAAAAAAAGTGTCGCTTAAGGGCACAGTTTAAAAACTTGTAACATGAGTAGAAAAAAAGGGGGGAGGGGTTTAATCTAAAATAAAAGCACACTAAAATGTTGTTATAAAGCGCTCGCATTATCTCCCTTTCTCCAGCTAGAGTTTAACACGAATGAAGGAAGAAAGATTGCTGTTGTAACGAGTTTCTACTGTACTTAAATTTACACTACGAAAGGAATTACCTCGCATCAACACTAAATTATCTTAATATATGAAACTGCAACTTATCCCGTTGAAGTCGTTAGCGAGTAAGCTGAAATTGGGGCTTGAAAAATTCACAATTATTTATCTCATTCGAAACTGATAAGGCGTTTGCATTTTAAGTAACAAAAAAAGAAAAAAAAACGAAAAAAACGCAAAGTTAAATTTTCTAGTCTTTCAGTGGCAAGAAGGGCAATGAAAAGTTGTTTCCTTTTGTAAAATGTAAAAGTTAAGGAAGCGTAGCTCGAAAGAAAAGTGAAAATTAAAAGTGCAAACTCGATCGTATGAACGCATTTATGGATTTTCTTTACGTGCATTAGAATAAAAGTCAGCCGTTCAAAGCTATAATCCTGGTCTTTGAAATTTTTACTTTATCGTTCGTATCAGTTGGCGTAGCGAATTTTTTATATTTTGCACTTGTACGTTCAAAACAAAATTAATATCAAATTTTAATTTAATTGCAGCCGATGGATTTGGAAATCAATTATCTGCGAGTGTTATTTTTTCTCTTGTTTAATAAATACGCGGAAGAATACAAATTTTCACTGCACATAATCAAAATCATCGAGCCTTATTTTAACAGTTTTGATACAAACTTCCATGTTTCATATTCAACAAGCTTTTACGTAGGTGAAATGCACGACGTTCATAAATTTTGATGTGTAATTTTACGAGTTGCGCACAACTCAAGATCTCTCGCAAGAATCTGCTTTAAATTTTGACAGTAAAGATCATCTCCAAAGTTTATATGAAACCTCTCGGTGCAAAATTTCTCGCATTGTCTGCGTTAAATAAAATTGCACGCAAGTTTATTAAATTGCAATTTATTCCATTTAATACGCTTCTCATATGTTTTTCCCGAGCTCGATGTTGTTCAACGCCAGCCGCGAGATGCGATTAATGTCAAACTTTTCGCCCGGAAAAGATGGCATCAGTTTTGTATGAATACGAAAAGTTTTTAATTGCGACTAAAATTGTCGGTTTCGCGTGCGTGAGAACGCAAGTTTTAACGATATATACTAAAAACGTCGATGTGCATAAAAGTTCACGCTAATAATTTGATATGTTAACATTTCCATGAAATAAATTAATGGGAGCGTCGGTTACTAGGCAAATGAGGTTCAGCTCTACTTCATCTTTTTGCAACCTTCACTGTGCATTATCCACGAGTGATCAATTCCTATTAACCCGCATCTTCAGTTTCACTTTTTAACGAGGAATACGATACGTCTTATTAGTCATATGTTGCAAAATAAGTGTACAAATTAACAAAGTAAATCCTGTTTAATATCTCGTTGTAAAAAGGATAGATAATTGCATGCGAGTACATTAATT
>JABFOV010003921.1:0-15033 GCA_022817685.1 Aradophagus sp. ZL-2020
CACTATCATTTTTGTCAATTCATAGTGCAAATAGAAGTCTCTTACAAACTACTCAAATTAATAAATTTTATAGGTTTTAAACTATTTTAAATAAGAAGTTTCCTAGAAACAAGTACTTGAAAACTACGCACTAACAAAAATACATTTTTCATTAGAAAAGGAATATCTTTTTTTTTTGCAGTTCTTTTCAATCAAGGTGGATCCTTTTGAACCAAAAGTATTAATCTGAAAAAAAAATAAATAAATTTCCTTTCAAAATGGTGATGCTTTAATCGACTCTGTTATAATATTTTATATTTTATTCCTTTTAGAAAAAAAAAGATCCTTTTGAACAAAAAAGGTTCATTCTCGCAAAATATTAAAATGGAAATCCTTTTCAATCGTAATAAAAATTTTTTAATGACTATTTTTTCCAGTGCGACCCTCAAATAATTAATCCTGAATCTTATACAACTATTTTTTAACCAAAAAAAATATTTCTAAGAAGAATCAGTAATTGTTATTTGAAAAGGTTATTTTATTTTTTACGAATAAAAAATAAAAAAAATATCGTTTCAATAAATTTCACGCCGTAGAAAGAAAACGTAGCCAGCGCTCGGAAATTAATGAACGGAAAAGAAACAAAATAAAAAAGTCGCGACGACGTTCTGGCGATTAGGAACAGATGAATGAACATTTTTTTCTAATCGTCGTGATTGGCACTTACACGATCGCAGGCCGATTGAATGGAAAATTGAATTGTATTGTTTTGCAAAAGAGGTCTTGTGAAAGTTAGAAAAAGAGAAGAATCGCGCCGAGTAATGCGCGTCATCGCCGTGCGTTACATGTACATTAGCGTGGGTGCGAAAACAACCGCCTCGACTCCGAGCCTGGTCATTGTACGACGCGACGTTGACCGTCACTACTGGCCTGGCATTGTAACACTTTCCGGGGCTCCGCGTGATTGCTCGAAAGTGTTACCGTTTGATTTATCGGGCCCAATTCAATCGTATCCCCGCATTAATCGCCGCGCAATTAATATTGCGACAAAAATGCCCGATCGCTCGAGCCGGCCGCGCGGAGATTTATGCGCGGGAGATTAAAGATGCGTGCCGATGATTTATGTTTACCTCGCGAATATGTGTCGCACGTGGTATCTCCACCGACATGCAAAATATCGCCGGCGTCGTGATGCGCTCAAGGAAAGTCATTGCGTTTTTGCAAATCTATATTAATTTAAATGATATTGTTAAAATAACAATGTGGATTGTTTATACTTTCCGGTCGTAAAAAAACATCATTTTCCTAACTCGGAAATGAAATATGTTGGTATCACGTAGTCAAAGGCCAGTGATACCAATCATATTTTATTTTCTCGATAAGAATATTATCGTACTCAAGTCGATAAAAATAACTTTTATGTTGGCAGTTCTTGTTTTATATTAGCAGAGGAGGGGAGAAGAAAAGATATTGTGAGAAATAAGGCTTTTTTTAACTCGAAAATAATGTATGTTGGTATCACTGGCCTTTGGCTCGTGCTATCAACATATTTTGTTTTCTCGGTAGGAAAAATATCGTACTCAACTCCAAAAAAATTACTTTTATGTTGTTAGCCCTTTGAGCTACCAACTTAAAACTCATTTTTTCCTCGTCAAGTAAGTAATATACTATTATTGTCAAACAAGTAAAACTAATGTTTGACTTTCGATTCGGTCATTTTAACTAATTTAAAAAAGGCTTGTTAGAGGTCCCTTACTTGGAGGGAAAATGAAGGGAAGAAATAATATGACGTTAAATGGTGGGTTATTTGAATTGATAATTCATTTATATGATACTTTTTGGTTCTCTTTTTTTTATTTTGTTTATAGTTCGAAAATTTACAATCGCAAACTTTTAATTTTAATGTTCGATGAAACTATCAACTCAATTGTCATTGTAATTAAAGTTAAAGTTAATAA
The DNA here is from genome assembly GCA_022817685.1 of Aradophagus sp. ZL-2020. NCBI lineage: Eukaryota > Metazoa > Arthropoda > Insecta > Hymenoptera > Scelionidae > Aradophagus > Aradophagus sp. ZL-2020. Next base: position 1,938 of record JABFOV010003921.1, read on the forward strand.
TATATATTTGTAAATACATATTAGACAGAAATATGTACTGAGAGAATCATCAATTTTAATATTTAGCAATAAGTTTTATTATTTGTTTATTTTAGTGAAATAAAAGTTACTAAAAGTAGAGTACGTTGTTCGAATAGTAATAGCGATACACTTTTACTATTTTCAATAATAAGTTTTACCATTTAGTAGTAACTTTGATTATTTATTTATCTCGTTATATTAAAATTTTCTATTAAATAGTTAAAGATAATTATCAAATTGTAAAGTAATTATTCGAGTGATAAAACCATATAAATTGTTATCATTTAAGTTGTAAGTTTTACTATTTAGTAGTAACTTTTTTTACAGTAACCATTAAATTGTAAAAGTCACAACTGAAATAATAATGTAAATTATTTAAATAATAAAACTGATTTAATTTTACTATTCAAGTAGCAACTTCCTCTACTTGGTTCCATCAGCACAACGGCAACATAAATTTTAAAATGTCAAAGCTCGATTCTAAACATCGCAAGACCAAATATTATCGTTTATTCAGTTTCATCTCTCCAATGCGAAAATGTGTAGCCTTTTATACAAATTTAGAAATCTGTCCAACCCATGTCTACGTGGCTGAACTTGAATGGAATAGTCAATCAATCCCGTTATCGATCCTAAGATAATGTATCAATTCGTCCGAATGCACTTTAACCAGACAACGCAGGCACAAACACATGCACGCGTGCTCATCAGTTTATGCTTTCGCGCATTGCGAATCAACCTTCAAGCATTGAACGTATACTCGGCTGGCACTATTCTACGTTCATACAATGAAATTCCAGGCCTGATCCAGACTAGAAAGGAGATAACGACGTATCGGTTATCAGTCAATAGAAGTTTCTTCTCCTTTCAAAGTCAAATTTTGAATTAACAAATTTAAGGAAACTTCGGTGGATTAGAAAGTGGGCTTGACAAAAATTGATCTTCCGATGTGACAACTGAGAAACCGCCATAGCCGAAGGACTCGTCATAATGTCGAATTCACTTGAAAGCCAGTAGATTTCTAATCCGTTTAGAGCGAATTCCTGATCTGATATCTGATAGTCACGTTTGAAAACAATATATTTCCAAGTGATATCAGAAATTTGATACCAGAATGTCTACTTAACTTCAATCTGTACAGTATAACTATCCTTTTTTATTATACAAAGATACGCGCGCACCTTTTTTTCTGAAATTCTGTTATTACAATACTTTGCGGTGAAATTAAAAACAAAAATTTTAGAACTTTTCATTTTTGTTTGTTTGTATCTTTATGCATTAACCATAATCAACAATTTAATGGACAGACATGGAAAGTTTGGGCCAATTTAGTCGGCGAAAAATAGCATTCGTATAAATCTTAACGTTATTTCGAGATTTTTTGCCTCGGGCAAAAAAGTCCATTTTTCCGTCCTCGATGTTATTTCGAATAGTACATTACTGCTGAGGACGCCACAGCGCCCGAGCCAAGTACGATACTTTTCACGATGCAGGAGCGGGATGAAAATGGAACTTTTCGACCCTAGGGAGACAAAGTAGCTCGAGGACGTATACCCTAGAACACCTTGTATACCGTAGATACAAACAGTTCCCTTTTGTCTTGTGAAAACTTAATTATCTCTCCTGGGGTAGAAAAGTGTACTTTTCTACCCTAGAGTAGAGAAATTTAAACGAATAAATTAAACTCTAATTTTGATTTTAGATGAAATAAATTGTATTCAATTCGAATCGTTACACAACATACTGTCCTTTCTTTCATAAATAATTATTCGAGAACTCTCGCTCTACAATATTTAAGCTCTTATTGCTATTTTCAGGTGATATCGAAGACTGCCTCGTCGCACCGGTATCTCAAGGTCAATTCACTCCACTGCCAGAAGCACTGTGTTGGGCTATTTTGGAGCTGACTTCGCAGAGGCAAGCTGCCACGCTGGATACCTTGCGATCGGCTCTAAGGAACGCCTTTCCGACGATGCAAAGACCAAGCCGGGAGCTCGTCTACGACGCGCTGGCGAAGCTCATGCAGGAACGGAAGATCTACCATACGTCCCAAGGTTATTTCGTGGTGACCCCGGAGACCAGGAGACTGAGACGGGACTCTGGCAGTTCCCGGCGAAATTCGCGAGAGGTCGTTAACTCCCGGGGGCAGGGTGGTATGCTGATGAGCAACGACGAAGCCATGGCTTTGGTCCATGGCGAGATGCTCACTTTGAGAGACGGCAACGTTACCCACCAAGCTGTACAGACCAACCTGGCTGACGTCATTTGCGGAGGTCAGTTATTCGTTGGGCAAATTTATTTTTTAACTTCAACTAGGGTACACAAGCACTGTAGACTATTTGAGGAAATAGTTAATCTCGGTTCGATAAAAAAAGAACAATAATAATGATTTTAGTGTTGGTTAGTTAAAATTTAAAAAATCTTTATTTTCAAATGTTACTTCAAATTGACGGTTTAAGAATTTTCAAATTTTTGCGCCAATACACATATATGATTACAGATGAAAAAATTAGGTTGGTTCAACCAAATCTTTTTCTCAGTATATGAAGGTTTATAGTTTTGACTTTTAAACACAAGTTCTTACTTTCCAAATTTGAGGTTACAAATCTTAAATTTATCACATTACATCACTTTATAAAAGTAAAATTACATCTGTAATAAATAATTTCATATTGTGTCAAGATAACTTGATACTAAAAAGGTAACATTTAATTTCCTCCGGGTTGAATAGTTTCATTAAAAGAGCATGCGCCAGCAAATTATTAAATCTTGATTATTGAACATTGAGAAGCGTTCCGTTAGTCAAACCTGGCGCTTTGAAACAGTGTCACAACGACGATTGGAATAACATGTCACGAAAACGTTGTTACAACGTCCAAACGTGTTGATCGACACGCAACAGCCTGCGCACGCGAATTCATCGTATACTACCTTTATCATGTAATCCGGCTATATTAAGTATCGAAAAGCATTTAGTACCACGATTTATGAACTGTCGGCAGCGAGTCACGACATTGTCTACCGTTACAAGCTCTCGCGATCAACAACCGTTCCCATCTTCCACCATCTTTCATTTACGACTCCCGCGCTTTTTCAATGCCGCCATTTGCAACGTGACACTTGTTTACAAGGTTAGAAATAACCTTCCAAAACATTAAAAATTACGTTGCTTACTAGTAATCGTGTGACCACGAAGTCATGTTAAAGAAAAATACAATAAATTCTATCTATATTAAAAATGAATATATAATACAATATACGCATGAAGATTTAAAAGTAGCAGGTAAAAATTGTTTTCAACGAATTTTAGACTAATTTTGAGGTTAATTTTTTATACAATTTTTTGTTGAAAGTGTCTGATTTTAAAATCAAACTCATTCAGCAATAAATTGTATGAAAAATTGAATTTTGATTCAATTTTTCAGATGCATTTTTCAGACAGTTTTAAGCTGAAAATTTTTCTGTTTTAAATAGTCTGATTTTTAAACCAGAGGACGGTATTTAATCATCTTACCAACAGTGGATAACATTAAAATAGAGTACATCAATAGTCCTAATTAATAATTTAATAATAATAATCCCAATTTCCCAATTAATAAAGTTGATGAAACCCTGAAGTTAGTTGAGAGTAATGCTTTTATTATCCAATGAGATTGCTCCGTGGAGCATGGTCTTTGAAAAAGACGCGAAATTTGTCATTTTTGAATTGTTAATTGCAGATAATGCATGAAAGTATGAACAAAAATAAAAAATTATAAATTTATTATTTCTAATTTCACCAAAAAGTATTTTAAATAATAAAATTTCATGAAAAAGGCGCGCGCGAAGCGCGCGTAATAATCTAGTAGAAAAAATAACGATGATGGAATTAGGTTCAAAACTCGGTAAAGAAATTATTTTTAACCCTGAAATAATTATAAAAAAAAATGAAAATAAGAACAGCGTGGCCTTACGATTATTAGTAAAGAATGTAGTTTTTACTACGTTATATTTCTAGTCGTGTACTTGCCCAGATATTTTCACTCGAACCAAAAATAAATACAGCTGCCATTTTCGCGAAGTTTCTACCGTAATTTATTCAATCCCGAGACATATCATTGGTTCGTATCCGAAAATTTAAACGACAACGCAGATCAAGTTAATCGCGGCGCTATCCAGCAGCTACTTTATCATCATAAATCTGTTGGCATTGCTCAAGTGTACCGTAATTCGCGACTCGCTTCAGGTAAATGCAACCGGACACACCTATGCACTTTCTTATCACATGCTATTATCTATGTTGACTTGAAGCAAGTGATTTTTTATTCGTGGAACGTCTTTGAAATTGGAGCGATTCTTTTCATATTTGCGAGTTTTAAACAGGAAGAAGAAAAAACTGTAACTTTCAAAAATTGCTTTAAAAACTGTAACCAAAGTAGAACTTTTATTTTTGTTTACATAGAAATTTTGTTAAATTTGTAGAAATATTAAGTTTTTTTTTTAATAAGAATTCTGATTTGGATTCCATTTTTTTTATTTAGGGTTTTAAGTCCAGTTCCAATTCCACATTTTTCAATGAAGGTTCTCAATTCGGTCCCAGTTCTGTAAAAATAAGGTTTCCAAATCGGTTCTTGGTTTCGATTCTAGTTTGATCCGAACCCTGGTTTTACTATTTTGTATATTATTTGAAGAATCAAAATTCATTTAGAATTGTTGTTTCAGGTAATCCGAATGACAAGGTTCTCTTCGCTAGATGTCGATCGGTACCAGGTCGACTCGAGAGGAGGCATTCATTGCGATTGTGGGGCTCGGCCAGACGCCTCCACCGTAGCGGAAGTTCGCGTTCCCTTCCGCGAAGACCGGAAAGAAGCGACACTTCGTCGAGCGCGGAATATGCCAGTACCGATAGCACGCCGCACAGTCCAACTAGTGAGTTAAACCAGGGAAGGGATTGTCATGGTGATGGGTGATTGGTGTTGGCGCTTGGTGTCACGTTCGACGTTTATTCAAACAAACATTCTCTGCTTATAAAAATCATTGCTAAATAAAATGTCGCTGATTCTCTTCAGTCGCAGCAAATCATAAGTTGATGCGACAAGACAAGCATTTCATTTTTAAACTAGGTTTTTTACTGAAAAAGTTTTACATACTTTCAATTCAAAGTAAATTCAAGTGCGATTGTAGTAAAATTTAAATTTCAGTATATGTTGCTAATATTGCTGTCAGGCTCACCACTTTTTTCAAAGTAGAAATTATTATTAATATTATTGTATTATTAATAAGAAGTGGAATTACAAAAAAATATGGATATGAGTAGTTGTTTTTAAGTAAACGAGAATGAAGCTGTATAAGGGCTACAACTTTATGATTATTCATTATAGAAGCAGGAAATCTGTGTTTGGAATTTCGACTATGCGTGTCTATAATTATTTATAAATATTCATGAGAAATATGTGCTCTCATTCATCGCAACGTGGATATTTTCTACACGAGCAATGCAGAAGATAAAAGTTAAACTTGCTCCTGTTTACGTGTTTCAAAAATTATTATTACAGATTTAAAACCGTTTCCTGCTGTAGCTTCTAATTACAGTTTTTCTAATAATAATTAATTTTTAAGTATGAAAAAAAACATATATCGGATTACTTATATTTTACAGTCACTTATGATTTGTGTGCAAAAATCTTAGTGGGTCATTCTTTTGTATATTAGTAAAAATTAATTAGGATACGTAGAAGTATCCAGGCTATTAATGTGAACGTCTTGTTGTAAGTCTTCATTATAGACTTACAGTAAAATTTCGCCTAGATAATCGATACAATATCACTAGTTTCTCGCCTAGGTAATAAAACGAGAAGTGACTTAACCTTTACGTTAGGTTATGTATATAAAATAGTTATATAAAATCAGAAAAGAGGCGTTGGCCTGGCGAATCGTTAGCAAGGCAGGTTGCTTCTGTATATATATTTAAACTTTACATTTCAAAGATATTTTTTTTTAATTCGGTAATAATGCAGTAATATTACAATATAAGATCGCTGAAATAATGTAAAATGTAAGTCTATTGTCAAAGTGAGTAGATTAAATATTTCATGACTATAATTTAATTTGAAAAGAAATTACAAATTTGTCAATGCGCTTTATAATGGAAAATGAAACTATATTCACGCAATGTATCTATGCTAGTAAAATTTAGATGAAGCAACATAAATAGGCCAGTTTAGATTCTAGATAAAGACAAGCTTTTCTAGTCACCCTTAGCTAGCAATCCCTTCCTCTCTACTTCTAATCCAATTCAAAGTTCGCGCAGACATTTCGGTTCTTCAAGGTCTTTCCGGAATTTTTTCAGAAAAAATAGGCTTACTGTCAAGACTCTTCCGACGCAGCACAAGAAGAAAGGGGGCGCCACTGATGGGAACTTTCAGCGCACAGTATCCTCCAACAGAATGGTTCAATCCGAGGGTCGTTCACTTGCATAGTGTAGCTACACAAACGAGAGCAGCCAGTCCTTCAGTGAGTATTATTCTTACTCATCAGTTAACTAGAAAGATGTACCAAGTTCCTTTTTACTCGTTAAATCAAATCGTTCTTGTCATCACTCAAAAGTCCATGTGATAAACAGTCATGTATAAAATTATCAACTCAAAATCCGATAAAACCAATCTCTTGGTCCAAAAAATACAAAATTTACTGTGCTTTTCATCAAGAATTTTTGAACTTTCGAATCATGGAACTTTCGACTTGAAACATGTTGACATGACAAATTTGAAATGATCATAGATGTTAGAAGGACTGGACCAATCTCAGGCCAGTTTTCAAGTCTGGGACGATTCTAGTTCGATGCGCTCAGCGACTTTGCCGAGAAGGCATCGTCGTCAGCCGAGTGGCGACTCATCCAGTTTATTGGCGAACTCGACACCGAGGAGTTCCAGGAGACACCGCTCACCCTGTTCGACCCTGCCACGGTCCAAATGCTCGAGTTTAAGTAGATGCACCTCCAGGGCATCAGTGGTGCCATCGACCACGGCCCAAGACCCGTACCAAGGACAGAATCAAGGGCAGAATGGCAAGAATTCGGCAAACTCGTCGCCTAGTCGAAGTGGTGGCAGCACCGGTTCGGTTCGCATCATCAATGGAAGTCCCGGCAAAACCGGGACGTTGGGCAGATCCAGTTCCAGGCACAATTCGAGACGACCCAGTCATGACCTTAGTGGAAGTGGTACCAAGTCACTCAATAGCTCACCGCAGTACAAAGTAAATAATTCATAAGAAAATATTCCTATTAAAAAAAAAATGTATAAAACAATGCCCTTAATTAAAGGAAGAAAAAACTTGTAGTCCTTTAGCCAGGGAAAGTAGATGATCGACATTTTGCTAATAAATTCAAGAAGTTTCTTCGTTAGTTTCACAACATTAATTACATTGTATTAACTAAATTATAGGTTTTGCAAAAAACGTCATCGAGCTATTCGAACAATTCCAACGCCAAATTGTCATCAACCATAAAACCATCTATATTCTCCACAAGTTCGTCGCCATTGAAGATCATTCAACAGGGTGCCTTGACTCCACTGCAAGAAGCTCAGAATTCCATAACTTTGCAAGTATCTACGAACCTCAGTCCAGTCAACACCCCTCAGGAGCCGAGGTCTATTCAAAGCAGCGTAACACTGGCTTCAAACTCGACCAACACGACGACGATATCTGGTTCACCTGGGACGAAAATTTACGTGCAACAAAACAACTCGCCGATGCGTTCAGTCATCACCTTCGAGAACGGCACGCCGAAAAACAATGTTGAAAAAGAAACTTGCGAGAAGGAGAAGCAAGAACGAGAGCAAGTCAATGAGAAAACCTGCAAGTCTAAGGTGGAAGATGAGAACCTGATAATGAAAAAGTCTGAAGATTGGAAGTCTGTTAAACTTGAGCGACCGTCCTCGCTGTACACAATGAAGGAAACCAAATCCGAATCCGATAAGGAGAATAAGCCACGAATCGAGGAAGACACGCTGAACAAACTAAAGCTGTCGAATCGCTTAAACAACAGTCAAGCTCATTTGATGGACGCTCCAGCCAACAACGACAAAAACACATTGATCGCTGACAATAATAGCAGCCTAATGAGCACCAAGACGACCAACGACGCCATGAACACCTCACGGAAACTGAGTCTGTCGCTGTCTAAGGACGCACTAGCTTATAACAAAAATCAAATTAGAAACGAATCGAAAAATAATGTTGCCTCCAACCCACCCTCGCCTACTAAGCCCTATGATCATTTTGGGGGATCATTCAATAACGTCTATATTGAGAACCTTGAATCGGCCAAGCACAAGGTACAGGGTTCGGAACCGAATTTGGAAAAAACGGTCAGCCGTGGCGACCTCTATTCTTACCCTAGTCTGAGCGACATGCAAGTGCAGTTCACGAGTCTCGCCGCGCAAAAAATCCTCAAAGGCTGTCCAATCAACAGCGTCGATACCCTCGTCGAAGTCAACATGGCCGCCGCTGAGAAACCCAACAACTGTGACGTCACCGTTCACACCGACTTTGGATTAGTTTAGCTTTGGCAAGTAGTGGCCCTAGGGCGACTTTTTGGAGACCGTTTTTTAAAGTACTTACAGTTGCTAACGTTTGTTATATATCGAAAGTAGAATAGAATCTAAGTTAACGAACGTAATGAAATCAAAAGAAACATTGTTGTATATTGAGAGCTAAGCATTCAACGGTTTCGAATTACCAAACTGATCTGCAAAAATACCGTTACCGACGTATATTGTATTTCATATCTGTTTACCAATGAACGTTAGAAATTTTAAGTACATGTTTTATACGCTTTTCCAATTGTCACCGAATGTACTTTTAATAATTAGACGTTTTTCTTTTTTTCTTTTTTATTTTTTTCTCTTGTATAAATTTCTATTTTTATAGATTTTGAAAAAAAAAAAGAACTGTAGAGTCATTTATATTGCTTTTTAGAATGTTGAGATCTGATGAACAATTACGAAAGCGAGAATAAAGATGAAAGTTATATCTGAAATAAACTCTGTATAAACTCTGTACACATTTCAAATTTTACTATGTCAATCCCTTATGTTTATTGTCATTGTTTCAAAATCATGAGAGTTATCTATAACTTTATGATTTGTGTAAAATTTATTTTAAACGAATGAATTAAATTAATATTTATAAACTTTTTTTTAACTATATAAAATATATACACAGTTGTTCTTTTAACAAGAATGCTCTCTTGTATCATGATTTAATAATTAACTATTTATAAAAAATTTCTGACATCAGTTTATAAGCATATTCTAATATTATTCCACTGACAACTGCCCAAGTCAGATCTCAACTTTAAGCTACATAATGTGAAATTTTAAAATCAATCAAATTTATATTTTGAATTATAAATCAATTATAATCAACGAATATCTACCTGTAATATACAAACGACTAGCACACATACTTGATTTATGTAAAAAAACGTAAAAAAAATACAGCCACTTTTGTTAATATATATTTACACATAATACAACGCGTGTCATAAAAGTGTTTTATTTTTAGATAAGAAATATAACTTGTTCATTCGAAGTAACAAATGTATTCCATGCGGAGCGCATGCAGTTGAAAATTATCCATGTATGAGGCATTGTAGAATTTTGAAGCGAATGTATATTTTTGTAAAATTTGATCTTACAAATAATCCATCAATTTGAAAATTTTATTAACAGATGTTAATGAAGTATAAAAATTGTTTCTTCCAAAGCAATACTAAAACCAATCGTTTTGTATTAATTTCATTTTATTTCCTATATATAAAATTACAGTCAATCAACAAAAATTGCTCGAAAGTCTTTTTAGTAATTCATAAATATGTTTGAAATTGCTGGAACAGTAAGAATGTTTAGTTTTCATTTTTAAATTCCTGGGGAGTTTTAAAAACTTTTGTAAATATTTAACAAATGTTGACATGACAGACTAGTAAAAAAATAATTATAAAAATTCAAGTAATATGTTGCTTAGGCACAAAATTATACTTTGAATAATACTATATTTCGATGAAAAGAAATTAAAATTGTATATTTTCTCTTTGTAAGCATGTAAACATTAAAATTAAGTAATTTTTATGTTATAAAAATCAGAATTTAAAAATTTAAATTAATATTTTTAAAACTTTTTTTTATTTGTTGATACAATTGGAATTTTTTGACAAAAAAGCATAACTTTGATTCATTTGCTGCGGAAGAAAGTATACTACTCCGGTGTTTCCACTAAAAGTCAGCCAATTGAAATCAACTGACGGTTAAAGAAATAGATTATAATCAATAAATTAATTGAAAATTATTAAAAGTCCCAAATGAAATGAATATTTTTCAATTTTTAATTTATATAAATGAAATACCAATTAAAACAGATAAGAAATGAATGGATAGCATATTAAGCGATAGGATTCAATCGGCAAACATCTTAACAGAAAAAATATTAATAATTGAGTAGGATCAAATAAAAACCATTCATCTTAAATAAGAATCGAAAGATTTTTTTAACCTGGGAATCCAACAGAAATTTATTTGTATTCGTTCAACCCGAATCATATTTCTTAAAACGTTGATTGATTTCAATAGATTTTGATTTATCGACGAATAATTCATGAGGTAAAATCGACATTTATTCAACAATTCTTAATAAAACGTAAATGTGGTACAATTAGAATGTTGAGCCACAAAATACTTATAACTATTAAAGCAAAAGGAACCGTCTAGTGCAATGTCAAATAATTGTTATCTAAGTGCCAAAACCTTAAGTAGTACTTAATTGACCGCTCTACGTTTCGACGCCGAAATCGAGCCAATTAAAAAACGTAAGGAGTAAAGAAAAAGTATGCTGTATGTTTAGTTTACAAGAGTGATCGATGGTAGAAAAAGACCAACCAGAAAGTAAAGGCTGACTGCAATTTCTTTTAGACTTGGCGAAGTTTAAGTCCCGATAAGCACCGAATTCGTGACGTCACAGTTGATATCGCAACAATGTCACATATAAGTCCTACGCAAATAACAAGCTTATCAAAAAATATGAGCGAGACATATAATTCAACCATATCAAATTTTAGTAGAATTTTTTTTCTTTTAATACGAATCATTTAATTTTAAACAATAAACATATTTGTAATTATTATTTTCATGCAAACCTGATTAGATTTACCATTAAAATACAATGAAATATTCTTACATATTATATATATTCTTAACCTCAGCTAAACCTTAACAATTTAAATTATAACATTTGTAATTAAAAACCGTCGATTATGTTTCGTTGAATCATCCTGTTATTTACGTGAAATTTGTGTGTGACAAAACTAACTACATTCACTGCTTACCAAATTTATCGAATCGCACAAATACAGCCTATAAAACTATAATAATAAGCTTTGTACATTAATAAGTAATTGATTCAATTACCTTTCTTTGTTAAAAAAAAAGAAAAAATAACTAACTTACAAAAACATTGTATAATGTTATTACTTTGATAGAGCAATAAGAGCATATTGGTAAAAAATTTGGTCTCTTCATTTACCCTTACTTACATTAATTAGTTTAGAAATTAATCGCAGAATAAAATTGATCACGTTTGTATCTTTGAATGCGACTACTCTGTTCCCAAACAGTGAAATCTAATATCCGAAAATGGCCTTTATAAACTATAACTTTCGTTTGTTTCATTAAAATTAATTCATTGGTAACAATAATTCAACTTGTCAAAGCATTAAATTGTGAAACATATTTTAAAATATGTTTAAAATATGTTTAAAAAAAAAAAACTGTTTATAAATGCTTATGACAGTTTCATTATTTTCAGGCCATCATTGCACATTTTCGCCACAAGAGTTTCTGTGGCGCTGCAGGTGTCACGAATATTATGTATTTCATCGAACAATTACAAATTACAATTACTAATTTTTACTTTTAAAGCTTTACAAATTTAAACACATTCAAATCTTTAAAATTTCGAGACAAACAAAGTAATTGAAACACAGCTGTATATTTGAATACATACATGATATAGTTAATTAATTTTATTTCTTAAAAAGAAATTGTAATTACAAAACAGGACATGCTTAAAAGTTATTAAAAAAGTATAATCTAGCACCTTTTCTTATACTCTATTTCCAACATCATTCATTTAGTTACTTAATAAAATTCTCGGACAGATAAAAAGTTACTGAAAACTATTGAACTCATATAATTAAATTATTATAAAAGTATAAAATATCTCATTCTTTTATTAAAAAATTTATTTAACAGTTTTGTATAATACTCAAACAATGTCATTAACTTCGATATAATACTTTGTATACACAACCAGTGTGAATTATAACAATGAATTAACAACATGCAATTTATTCACAAAAAATTCTAAATAATTAAAAAACATTCTTTCGAATATGCTCTACAGCATGCTGAGAGGCCGCAAATTTTGCTTGCTTTTTGTTAAAACCAAAACCATGAAATTGTACATTTTTACCTTGAATTGTTAAATTCAAAGTCACCATCACTTTCTTTGTACCATCCACAAATGAGGCTTTGCTAAAATTGAAAAAGAAAAAAAAATGTTATCAATATGATATTATTCCTTGATAAAAATATTACAAATATTCCTTGATTAAAATATATATAACAAAATAAACATTTTGTTCAAGTGCTGATCTAATGAATAACCGTTTTAACATTTAAATCATGAAAATTCAAATACATTAACGCAACTTAGGTTAGCTATCGGAACATTTTCCAAAACTTTTCTCATAAAATAAGAATGTTAAAATGATGTTTTTGAATGTGATTTCAGAAAATTATATTTAGAAAAATTGCACTGTTCTTTTCTTTTTTACATCAACTTCCGATAACAAATCTTGAAATATTATCTTTCTGAAATGTCCAACGTTTATTAGAAAACGAAAATTTGATATCATTTTCTGAATATAAATGATGGTACTGTTTATTGAACGAATTTATGTATAATTTATATACAATTTTCGTTTACTAAAAAACAGTGGAAACTTCAAGTGCATATAATTTGGTATGGTAAAGATCTACAC
>JABFOV010003922.1:0-15031 GCA_022817685.1 Aradophagus sp. ZL-2020
GGAGGGGAGAGACCTTGCCGAAGAGGCGAGAGGGACAGTCGCAGGAGGGACGTACCAGGAGGGACGAGCATAAAGGGGAAGTGGGCGTTTTTTTTTCTCTCTCACTAAAAGGGACCGCGGAACCATTCCGTTCTTTTCTTATATTTTTCTTTATATTTTTCTTTTTGAAATATTTTATGTAACGAAATAAGCTTAATAAAATTAAAGCAAATTACCTAAGTCTCTTTTCTTTTAAATAAACATCCTTATACACTTAGACCTATAAGATAATCATAAAATAAACTTAAGAGCGAATAAAATAAATAAAATACGTTTAAGTCTTCACAAGGTAAGCGAAGTTCAATTTTCTCTTTAGCATATAAGAAAAGAAAGTCGGAACGTTTCAAAATACTTTTCTCGAGAACACAGTTCTCTTACAGCGATGATAGATTGTGGAGAACACTGAATAACATTAACTTTATAACCACGGAAAATGCGACTTTTCATCAGTTTTTATCGTCTTTAGTAATAACCACTATAACCATCGAATGATAGACATTGAAATATCGCGCGTTATTATATTCATCTTTGTTTATTCTTCCTTTTTGTTTTATGCCACTGTATAAGGAATAAATGACAACTCGGTGTCAAAAGGAACCCCGAGAATACTCGCACAATTCCATAATTGCAAAGTCTTCAATTGAAAATGAAAAATGCACAGCTGAAATTAAATGAAACAAGCACTTTTTCCGATAGTTTAAAACGCATTTGTATCACTAAGGTGTATGATTCTTATGTTAACATTAATTTATTTCTAATGCTAAATGTACAAGTTATTACACTTAGTAATACAAAGAGCGATTTTAATCTTTACATTACAATGTTTTAAACTAAACTTCTTTTCATTTCCGACATCATGCAAACAGGGCTGAATGAATATGAATGAAAATATTTAGTTTTATAAAAACTACTACACGAAGCTTTGCATCATTACAAAACTATTAAACTACTAATAAATCGAACTTCAATTAAGAAGCAATTTGACCAATTCAATTTTGATTTCATCGCAACTTTGAGTTTTGAACAATGTCACAGAGTAATGGAAAAATGTGCAAAAAGTTACCCATCATCGAAACGCATCATTTACGAGAAAACGCTTTAAGTAATTACGTTTTTATATAACGTATTTCGATATGTGCGATTAATTATGAAGATTTTATTCATATCCCTAAAGGATAAGGCATGTTGAAATATTTAAGATCGAATAACTTCAGCACATTGTTACAGTTGTTATTTAATTATATTTCAGATAAATTAGATTAATTTTCAGTCGTATACTCGATTGTTTCTAAAACCGTTCAGTTCTGTGGAATTTAAGAGTTGCATTGATACAAATGTACAATCGTTGCTCATAAATATGATTCTTTACTTGTCATTTTCAACTATGCCTTCTCGCGTGGCTGCTAAATTTCAAAAAATAAGCAACTGCACAGTTCTTTTTTTCAAAGCTATGCTTATCAGAAACAGTACTAACTATATATACAACTTTAATAAGTTTGGTAAACTTTATCAAAAGAATGTTTCTTTACAAATAATAATTCAAAGCATCATTTTTTTTAAATTTACATTTATTTACAAATATGAATAAATTAATAATATATCTAAAAACGTAATCAAGTTAACTTAATAAACATGTTAAAATTTATTTTACTGTATTTAAATGTAAAAATTATCAAATATGATAAGCGACTCCAAAAAGAGTCCAATAATATGTACGTAATAATTTAGAATAAAAATTTGCACAGTATTAAAAATGATAAAATCGTCACATTGATGTTAACAAGTATGTAAAATACAAGTTTTATTCCCAAATTCTTTTAACAATGGTTTCAGAACTTTCAAAATGTTTAATATTTTTTTCTTTTAAGAACCAAGCTTATTTCATATGTTTCAATAAAAAAGAAAAAGAAATTACTTTTGAATGTAATAACAGTCAGTCAAATAAATCACAAAGTTAACTTCACTGAAGTAATTTAATCGCCCGCTCAAACTTGAAAATCAACACGCATCTTTTTTGTAAAAATCATTCAAATCATTAATTCAGACGATACTCTTTGAATATGAAGAAATCAAAATGAAGATTAATAACAAATGCATCTACTGAAATACATAAACGTGATTGTACAAGGAACTAAAAACCTGTCAAGTAGCGGGTAATTTGATAAATCCAGCCCCACCGCATCAATGTCGTATCTCAAGACGGCAAATTTTCTAGTTCTAAACCGTTTTGCGCACTTGAACGTAGAGCCAGATCTTCACTCTTGTGCAGCAAGACATTCTTCAGCTCACGCAACTTCGGTTGCTGGTTCGACTGCCTTGGCAAAGTGGCGATCGCATTCATCTCTTGAGTCCTGCGCTGAGTCTCTTGTTGCTCCGACTCAGAATTATGTCGCCTTTTTGGAGCGATACGTCGCATCGGCGTGACCTCGCGTTCTTCAAAATAATTCGGCACTGTTTGCAGCGACACGGTGTTTCTATTGTTACAAAACAAAGACCTCGGGTTCAATGTGACCTCGCGCGCTGAGCCGAAACTTTTGCAAAAGCGAGAGACGCCATTTTGCGGACTTGATATGATCAGACCCTCGACCGATTCGTAAGGCTCGCTGCTACGTTTCTCGATTTTGATTTCGGTGACATTTTGTCGTATCAAAATATCAGGTGCGGCTTCTGGCAGTGGCTCTTGCATTAGTGGTGGCCACTTTGGATCTCGAGAAAGGTCGCGCTCAATGCAGAGGTAGCGGCGCTTTGATTTATTTACATTGTGCCAACTATGTCGAAGCTTCTTAAATATGAGGTACTCAATTAGGAAGTACTCGACAACGATCGCAAAAACGAAATTGGCCAAGCCGTAGCAGACGAGCATCACACGAAAGCCTACGTCATGAGGAAGCACAAGTTCAAAGAGTTTGATGAGTCCGGAGCAAGGAGCGACTGCGAGGTAAGCGGAAAACAAGCTTAAAAGAATCAAAGATGTCAAAAGTTTATGATTGGTAAAAATTGATTTGCGGTATGGATGACCTTTGGAGAAGACCACAGCGAGAATAATGTATTGGAACGAGCTGACGATAAAAACTGTATAGTTTTCCAGGCATGCTACATCATCCTTGTTAGCGCTGATATTAAATGGAACGAACCATTCAGTTTGACGAATGTGCCACAGGCTAATAAATTGGACGATGAAATTGATGAGCATTTGGCAAGTAAGACTCAAGATCGGCGTTAAGCTAATTAAGCTTGTCAGAGGAGGCGTCTTGACAAGTGGTCCTTCATAAGCAGCGGTACCGCCGAAGAAAAATGCGAGCACAGAAATAATACCGAGGTCGATGTAAAGGAATTCAAAATCTGTAAGATTAGACTCGATTCCGTATAGAAGCATCACAGACACAAACTGTGTAAGCGAATAGGCAGTCATGTATTTAAAAATGCCAAAGGAAGTGACGAGAGCGGCACGACCCTCACGAATTACGCTCAGCACGCAGGAGATGTTGGTATCGCGGGAGGTAAACGGCGAAGCCACGGAGGACTCTGTATCTGAAAGAGATATGCCAGTGTGTGCTGCTTTCAACGCACCACAATCGTTTGCTCCGTCGCCAACCATTCCTGCAATCATTCACATTTATATTGAATAAATAAATTGAATTATTTCAACATTAAGTAAAGTAGATTATTCATTTTTGATAACGTATAAATAAACAATCTCAAATTTAATATAAACTTGCTTCTCCATATACGTAATATATTGATATATTGAATCTTTAATTAAATACATGAAGGTACGTTTAATTATTACATTTAAAAATTCATTAAATAATACTGCGTCTACTAGAAGAATCGGATTTTACGTTAACATAAATTTAGAGTAAAGTTGATGAAATAGTGAATTATTCATGAATAGATACTAACCTACATAATACCCCAAGGCTTGTAACTCTTGAACAAGTTGTTGCTTCTGGTCAGGTGACATTCTGGCAAATACAGCACCACGTGTCACTATTTTAGGTATTAATTCTGGGTAATGTTGCTTTATAAGAGCCCAAGTTTTACCAGTTAGCGCAAACACATACTTATTACAAGAATGATATACGCTGAAAAAGCAAAAAACGTTTGAATTAGTTTTTTCTCCCTGAAATGTTTTACTAATTTCAAAGGCTAAGGTGAATCCAGCGATCATTGAAATTTAAGTTTAATCTTTCTCAAATACAATTTCCTTATATTTTTTTTCTGATTCTGTTCATGGCATTTGTGTGCCATAAATGCACGCATAAATGTTTACTTACTCATTAGATAGATAATTGACGCCATTATCAGGACGGTTATGAAACGAACCGCTTTCGATGGTTTCCAAACTACCAATGCTATGAATATCTGTGATTTCGCTGATGTCCGTTTGTCCCATTGTTGGCGAAATTGGCGATTGCTGGCTACTACTTTGAGTAAAGTATACCTGAGGTTTGGTTTGATTCTGGTTCGCGACAACATTGACCGCAATCACAGGAGTGCCGGGCTTAATGATGTCGCAGTCGCGCGCAACTGACAATGCTGTCAATATATTATCTCCAGTAACCATTACAACTTTGATGCACGCAGCATTCAACGCTGTAATTACTGGAGTAGTCTCAGGTTTCAGTCTGTTCTCCAGGACCACGAAGCCTAGGAACGTGAGATCAGTCTCGGCAGCTTCGCGCATCATGCGCTGCACTTTCGTATATGGAAGACGCTTTAGCGATTTGTGTGCCAAGGCGATCACGCGGTATCCCTCTGACGTATACTCTTGCAGAATACTGTCAAAATCCGATGGAACTACAAATAAATTTTATTTATTTCAAATACATTATTATTAAAAGCAGTTGTTTCTTCTATAACTGTCCTATAATTAAACAGTCTATAATTGTTCTGTAATTAAATATTTAAAAAACAGTTATAAAATGCTGTTATGAAACAGCATAGTAAATCTTTCAACTTACTCGTTTCGGGTCTGGACAAACTGTGTATAACTTCTGGACTGCCTTTGCAATAAAGGTCGTAATGATTGGCCCCCAAAGTTCTAGTGATAACGCTCATTCTTTGCAAGGTTGATGTAAAGGGGAACTGTCGAACGATACCAACTTCAATACCCTGCTCTGTTAAATTCATTGCAGAAGCCGTTAATTCAGCATCTAAATTGTTTAACGAGATGTTTTCCATGGCATCTGAAACCATAGAATTTTGTCTCGTCGACATGGCTGAATCATTGACAGGCTTTGAAGAATACTTTGCATCTTTAGGTGGTCGTACAACAGTTGGAAACAACATCGAGAACTTGGATGTATCAGAAACATCTGGTTCCTCCAAAATCCAACCTGTTGATTCGAACATTTTCAGATCCAAAGGATCGCCGACTAGTTGATTATCGATAATAGTGATTCCATGGCATGTAACCATTCCAATAAGAGTTTCGTTTAAGGGAAGGGTTTTCACATCTTTAACTGGAAATTGGAATTTTTTCGACGAAACGGGAACAACTCCCCACATATCTAAACCATCTTTTGTCAAAGTTCCAGTCTTATCGAAACACACGCAATCTGAAGAAAAAAATTGAAAAAAGGTCAAATTAGGAACAATTTTCATCATATTATTAAAGGTGTTTTTTGCAAAGTATATGGATCATTATTATGAAGAATATTATTTATTATTTAAATTATATTAATACTGATAAATAATTGCTTTATAATGAGAAATTGCTCACCAATAGAACCAGAAATATTGACAGCACGTGGACTTGTACAATAAATCTGTTTCTTTTTTAAACGAGATTGTGCAACGTGTCGGCCAACTGTCATAGCCGCTGGCAGAGCTGGCGGCACAACAATTGTTATGAGATCTAAAGCTTCCAGTGCAATGTCTCTTGGATGAACGCCTCGTAACGTTTTGTTTATAATTGTGTATATCATGCCGATACTTGCAATAATAGCTAAAAGCATCACAAACTTGTATGAATCTTGTTCGAATTTGAAATCTACAGGTGGCGGATACATGATGGACCGCACCAAACCACCTTTACTCGTACTGAAACCTGTTCTAATCACCACTGCCAAAACCTAAAAATTAATATTTTTATCAAAGTATTGATTATCAATTATCACTGAAAATTTAGGTACATATTTACTGATTATAATTTGACTTAATAAACCTTTTCAGTCCCAAAATATCTGGTTTGCAACACTCGTGTGCCACAAAAAAGCGTATGCCTCGCGTGTTCTTTGGTATCATACATCATTTCGTTAGACGAAGGTATAGGAGTTTTGGTGACAGGTACAGACTCTCCAGTGAGCATAGATTCGTTGAGAATGCAGTTGCCAGTGATGAGCACGGCATCGCAGGGCATTTGACACCCATGGGAAGGAATCACTAGAATGTCACCTGGAACAAGATGTTCCGCTGGAATGGTTGCTGTCAAGCCTGTTGATCTATCTCGCAATACTGTAGCTACGTCAGAGGACGATACTGTAGAACGCAAATTTCGCTGATTCTGAAATATTTTCATTTATCATTATATATCATCTACCAATAATTTAAAGTAATCAAGTAAGACGTTTTACATTACAATAAATGAATTTAACTATTGTTTTATTCATAATTGCAAGAAAAATATGCGATAATATCATTAGTAATGATTAATTTGTAATAAAAAGATAATAAATAAATTGGAAAGTTATAATTACTTTGCGTGTTTGGAAGACTTCCATAGCAATGCAGATGCAGGAAATAAGAAGAATCGTCATGGCATAATAAACATAATCATCAGCAATCCAAAGGCTGAAGCTGAACAATTGGAAGACGTAAAATGGATTAAGAACTTCCAGACAAAGTAATGTTAAAATGCTTTTAATCGGTACCACTATTTCATTGTTTCCATATAGTGAACGTCTGAAATGTTTCAATGTATTATTTAATTGAGTGACATAATTAAATGTTTCGTGTGGAAATCAATTTAAGTTTTTTTTTCTGCAATACAATTAATTAAAAATTAATTCATCCATCATCAGCTTAGATATAGTTCAGATATATACCTCATAAATTGCTGTTGAGCAGTCAAACCAGGCATCTGATGTAAAGAAGATGTATAAACTCCTATGTCAAGGCCTCTTAATTTTAAAAATTCGCATCTTTCTGGATCCCAAACGTATGTTAACTTTTTGCAAGTAAATATATTTATGGATTCAACATCTGCAAAAGAAATCATTGTATTAATTTAACTATTACAAATAAAGCGTTGACTTGATATTTACTAAAATAACTTACTCTTAAAATTTCCACCGATAAAATGAATAGATAGCAGTGGTGTTTTCTTTTCCTCTTTGATGGTAATCATGTTATCGTTTTCGGGCCACTGTTCACTAGTGACAATAGGCTCTTCATCAATAACAGATTTTCTGTATGAACAATATAATAATAATAATATAATATAATAATGTAATATAAATTTCAGTTAAAGATTAAAATATTTTTATAAAAGTTTTCTTATGGTCTTTTTGATCATTAAAGACCTCATTTATAAAGAATTTACAATTGTTAGATCTTTTTATAATTGATCAGTTTTAATCATACACTTACATTACATCCTCAGCAGTCAAAGTTTCAATGTGCTTGACAAAGTAACTTGTATGTTTTCCTTTATATTTTTCTACCAAAAGAACAGTGTCGGCCTCGTCCAAAGGACAATTCGAATGCGTCGAAACTAGCATAAATCTAGGGAACCAGTGAAAAAACAATCGTAGCAAACCTCCTGTAGCGACTATTAGAAACCATGTTATGGCAGTGCGCACGTAATTTCTTCTATATCTAAAATGAGATAAGTCATCATTAATCAACAGTTACAAAATAAGTATACATAATTTAAGGAAATTGAAAAAAAATCTTACCCATATATTTCCATTTGGTCTTCTTCGCCTAAATTTATGTAATCCACATTGCTTTTAAGGTGAAGAAGACCATTTCCTCTGGTGTCTGAAATTGAAAAATTTTACATTTAAAATTTGATTATAAATAACATTTCTTCTATAATACAGTGCAACACTATTGTACATTATATTATGCAAATAATTAATTTATTATAAAATAACCACAGAAGCACTTTCACGTTTAATATAAAATCTTTACTTTTTTTGTCATTTAGTGTATAATGTATTTTGTTTATTAACCAGACAATCAAGAAATCTAATTTTTTGCAGGAAAAAAGTTACAGTTAGCTAGTTATAATAAAATACAAGGTAGTATTTTAAAATAAGATATGTATTGATGAGTAGTATGTATGCTCATTTTTTAAAGTTGTTGTAATAATATTGATAAAGCGTCCTGTTTAATAGATGATGTAATAAATATTGCTATCAATCATTTTTCCAATTTGAATAGTGCTTCCTTTGTAGATTATGTGCAGGTAGATAAATTTTACGATCAATGCTGTATTTGAATATAAAATAAATAATCTTAAATTAGAATATAAAAATAATCAACAAAGTGAATGAGTTAAATAAAATCAATAAATGCAATGACACATATAATAAAACTTAAAGGATGTATTTATGCTTACTTTATTTAATATTTATAATAAAATATTACTGTTTTTTTATTATTATTACTTGTGTTTTTAGTTCACTTTATTCAAAATAAATAAAACATCTATATTTCATTTTTTTAATTTGATACTCTGCCAACTAGAGCACTAAGCACTTGTAAATAATTTATTTTAAAATAATTGATGAAAATAAAAATATCCATTAAAAATATAAATAAAAATTTAAAAAACTTAAAATCGAGCTTGATACAGTAATACAAGATATTTCTTCACCAAGAAAATAAAATGTGTTATTAGATGTACTTTATCCAAATTAAATTTGGATTTCATGGCATCATAGTTGTCAATAAAATATTATATCTAAAAATATAAACTTTCTTAACTGTACGTGTGAATAATTATCTTCAAAATAACATAATTTTAATTCAAGAAACGACTTTGTTAATGTTATAAAACTTACAACCCTCAAATATTCTAAATGAACTGTTTATAAAAAGCAACATCTAAAAATGATTTGTCCGTTTGTAATATTTTATAATGTAATTAAATTGAAATGCATCATTCGAGGAGTAAATATTTTTAATAATGCATTATCAGTAGATTATAATTTATATTTCACGAAACAAATGTCAACTCATGCCTAAACATTTACGTTCAGATATATCTATTGTTTATACCGCGTTGGAAACGTAATTGATATGGCAATGATAATGATTTCACCGATAATCACTACATTAATTTTTCTGCGTATGTAATTCAATAAAACATTATAAGTTCTTAATATTAAAATTGTTAATAACAATTCAAATATTTCAATTATTTTAATACAACTACATTGACCAACTAAAAAATCAACAATGTTTGAGAATTAAAAAACAATATATAAAGAAAAAGTACAAAAATGTATAATCCTCGTAATGAAATTTCGCTAAGAGTAAAAAAAAATCCAATCAGAAGATTTCATTTGACAGACCAACTCCACAAAAAAACTTTACAGGATCGTTCAAAAGTATAAAACACAGTGGAAAACATAGTTAATGACAAACCAAAACTCAATCGGTGATTGAAAACTAATATCGCTACCTCCCTCCTCCCCTCTATAACAACATTTCCGTCTTACCCTCGAGCAGCTCCGCTTTCTGCTCCCGCTGCTGTTCCGTTTGATTGGCGGAAGGTCTCGCGCCGAATACATTATAGTTATTCCTGCCGAAATTAAGATTCAGCTTATTCGGCGTGGCCGGCATGACTGCTCCTTGTGTCAGCGAAAAATTCTCAGCGACTCTTCCCAACCGACTCGATTCTCTTCCCCTTACTCGCGGAAGACTCGTACCCGCCACTAGCTCTTGTTATTATCTACAGATAATCCACTACACCTACATAATACACTGATTTGATTCGCGCAAGTGTACTTGTGTGTATGTGCATACAATATCATACAATATACCGCAATAAGAATTATAACAAACGATATACACACACATATATATATATATATATATATATATATATATAATAACGTCGACAATTACTTAATAATATCGGATACTAATGATAATAATCATGGGTGCAGCAATTGATACTAGTGGCCGATAAGAAGAAAACAATGCAGTGTTGGCGCGTCATGTAGTTGATGTGTGTATGCATGTACTTATAATGCGGCGAAAAGTCTCTGTGGCGCGCGTGACTGTCCCGTCTGCTACCGACACCGCAGCATGGTGTCCGCTCGACTCGTGACCACGTAGCAGCAGTTCCTGGCGCAGTCTACTACACGGGCCATGTTACCAGCACTGGCTAGCTTTATCCCTCGTTGGCTCCAAGCAGCGGCCGATGCTATCGCTGCGGGTTTCGGCGGGCCGCGCGGCCGGCGTGTCAGTCGCCAGGGTCGGCCAGCTTGCGCCAGGCCAACCGTGCCGGTCGGGTGCTCGCAGGCCGTCCAGCGGCGCTCATATCGCTACCCAAGCGCTGCTGATGCTCCTCGCGGCGCCACTCGCAGCTCGAACACCTCGCCGGCGCGGCTCCTCTCACCGGGTACACGTGCCTGCCTGTTTTCCTCTCCCGCCGATCGCCCCGATGCATCACGGGTGAAGCTACACGTGCGGACGAGCTGCCGAAGACCCGGCTGCTGCTGGCCTCACTCTCCTCTGTCCTCCAACTCCTGCCTCCGAGCCCTAGCGGATCATCAAAGATCAGTTGTGACCGGCAGTGAAATTAATCTCGGACCAATTAAAGAATAACTCTCATGAGTCTCAGACTGTTAGTTTTGAAAATAAAATATTCTTAAATATCTTTTTTTTTTTCAATTAAAAACAATTTAAAAGTGGAACAATATAATTATATTTTAAATTATTTAATTCGAAGATTAGTTGTGGCTGAGATAAGTGAGAAAGAAGCAAACGTCTTTTTGTTTTTTAATTTGACAACTGTATTTTAAATTATTTAGTCACACAAGTAATGAATTTCTAAAGAGATTAATGAATTTTATTTGAATTTTGTAAATTGTTTTTTAATATACATTTTTAGCATTGCTCCCAACTCAAAAGAAATTAACGTTAGTAACAAGGAATAAAAAATGTTTCAAATTTTACCAAATAAATAAATTGGAAAATAAAGATGAAATAGTATGATTTGTATTTCTCAACGTTAAGTGGTGTTAATTTGATAACATTATTTTTGGATACGAGACGATGATGTTAATGAAATTTAATAAGTTTGAAATACGAGTTTGCGAACTTCTTACACATCGCTTTTAATCGACAGTGATTGGATTGCACATAAAGACAGACATCTGAAATTGAGTTCACAGAAAAAAAAACTTTATATTAACAATCAAGGTTGTCAAATAGACACCGAAAGAAGACGAATATTTTAAATTTAATAAGTTTATTTTAAATTATAAAATAAATAGTAATAATTTTAAATTATAAAATAAATAGTAATAATTTTAAATCTAACGCTAATATTATAAGTAGATTTTTAAGTCATTACTCAATAGTAGTTTTATTTAGAATTTTGACTTCATTTGATAACAGATGGATATTAGAAGAGTGAACATTTTTTTAAGAATATTAAAAAAAGAAATTAGTTAAACAAGCATTTTATACAATATGAAATGAAATTAAATTACAAAAATATATTCAATACATTTTATATAATATATAATTTGTATCACCGTATATATTATGAAATAAAATATCACAAGCAAAAGAAATTGATATTGTACAAAAAATGATTTTTATTTGAAATCATTCCTTTGATTTTACTTACGCAACAATGAACAATATATTGACTTTTTTTAATTACGTTCTCAGTTGCAAATATTTAACAGAATTGATGTCGCTTTATTTCGTTTCTTTTTATACTGTTTCCAGCAGTTTCAGCAAGTATTACTATTATTATATGAACAATATGTCTTCGTGACGTTAAGTTCTTTTCCGTTTGCGTCTTTTCTTGATAAAAATGTGAGTCACCGCACTCCTAATAATACAAGAATTTGACATTTGGAGCACGAAAATTCAGAAATTACATATCTATTGATTCACATTAATCATGCAAGTAGCCCTCTACAGGATATCACGCTTATTAACAATGTAAATTGACAACAATCATATGTCATTGCTGTCAAACAAATGAAAAATTACCTTGTCAATAAAATAAAAAAGAATGTAAAATCATTAATATACCATCTTTGACAGATGAATGACACAACTCAAAAATAATAAACAAATAATTCGTTCAATCTAGAATGAAAACTATCATTCTAAATTTTTGTTTGAATAACGACAATAAGACTATTAACAGCTTCGCCTCCCAAATGTCATATGTCATTAATACTATTTCATCTCATGTCGTAACTGACTCAACTTGTAACCCCCGACCAAAATCAAAACAATAAAGCTGAACTAGTCAAATAAATGAAAAACTGTAAAGCCAAAAACCAAAAAGGACAAAAACAACCCCTAATCACCTACCGTGGATTACCGACAGTCGATAACACAGGACGGGGGCGAAAGAAAATTCCGTCGTCGTATAATCGTATGCGGAGCCTAAGTTTGGCAATCGCCTCAAGGTTCGCTACTCCGAAACAGTCGGCGCGGTCTAATTATAACGCCTTGGCGCGCGTTAACCTCAAAAAATAGAGAAAGACGAACCACCGAGGACGAGGGGGGAAAGGGAGCGCGAACGGGGGGCCGCTTAAAGGAGGTCGATTTTGCAGGCGCCCTTAACGGGACTTCTAAGGAACGAGCCGGACGGTAAACAGTTCTCCATTGTCTCGCGCGAAAGAAAGAAACGCAAAAGAAAAAGAAAAGACGAGGTCGCGGGGTTACGGTGACACGGTGGCGTTTTGACGCGCGGTCGCATTGAAACGGCACGCACACACGCGGCCACGAAACGCTGCCGGTAACTCCCGCTGCGTCTCACTCACTATCAGCGGAATCGCCCAAGTCGCACTGCAACGCGATCGCGTTGTTCGCAGTGGCCGTGCTTTTTTCCGTGAGCGCGCGCGCGCCTATTATTTGCTCGGTTGTTCGCCAGCCTGCGTGACCCGAGTGCAAATCACGCGCGCCCAGGCGCAGAATCGATTCTCCCTGTGCCAACCGACGAGGCCTCACGTCGATGATCGGCCGCAATGGTTTTTGCCCACATTGCTTATTCGCTTTCCAGGTCTCGAGTTTTCATTGTTGACGTCCGTTGATTGCAATTTCCCGCCGCGATTTTGAATTACGATTTGCCCGCGCTGATGACTATACGTCGAGCGAATTGCGGGCGAGAGGTTCGAGCTATCGAAGAGGTGTGGGTCGACGAACGTATGGGTAAATTTTATTGCATACAGTGTAAAAAGGAGTGTCTCATTTTGAAATGATTTTCATGTTTCTAAAGTCGAAAACTTCTTGAAATGAGACACTTGTTACATCCAAGAGGTCTGCAATATTTACACTTTTTTTTTTATTGCAAAAACTTTAAACTTTATCCGAATTTGTATCATAGAAATAAAATGTTATGTATTCATTGGTGAATATGGTGAATAAGATTTGAAAGGCATTTTCAGTTCATGAATGATCAATTTCAGTTTGAATTTGTTGCCAAAAATATACTGCAAACTTGATGTATATTGAACTGTAGTTCGTTTTCCATTGTTCGATTGAGTAATTATTTGTTATTGTTTGGTCACTTTTTAGTTTATTAGTAAAATATATGCACATGCATATGATTCTAATTATTATAATGAATAAGTTTGACTTATCTTGGAAAAGGGTAATTGTACAACAACTTTTTTCAGTTCTAGAGCGGTTTAATTCTCTTTACTACCCACTTCCACGATCGGTAAAACAGTGTACAATTGACGTTCGAGCGCTCCAGCACTCTCAGCAGTAATATACTAATAATCATACTATTAAACAATATTGAACTAAAGCATTATCGATTTTTAGAAACAATGTTTACGTTATTGGTGTTTATGTCAGTGAAATCCTACTTGGTAAATTTCATATTGGATTATATCAGATCTTGTATGCTAGGAATGTGATATATATATATTTAATCACCTCTTTAATGGAAAGAAAATAATTATCAGTAATCAGAGCATAAAAACTTACACAATGAGCATGTACAATTTTATTTATAACTGTTTCTACATAACGCATTAATTTTGAAATTAAATTTCTGACACTGAGTCTGATTAATATGCATCTTTATCCATTATGTAACATAGTTGCTAAAATGCATAATAATACAATTACACAGTTGTCCTTCCTGGTTTTTAATTATTAACAAACAGCTAATAAAAATCTGTTCACTTGCAAATTTATTACCAGTTACAATCGATAACATCTATTCAGTAATCTGTTCAGTAAAATCAAATAAAGTAGACATTTCTCTCTTTTTTATTACTGACGTTGAGATAGAAATTTGAGTGGCATTGTAATATACAAAATTATAATTTTTTTATATATATTTTTTATGTAAAAATTAATAAATAATTAAAAAAAACTTGAAATGTGAATAAAATGGAAATCCATATATAAATGCAAAGTTTACAGTTAAAAATAACTTCTTTGGGAGGGAAGTACTATTTTTTTATGTAAAATGACGAAAAAGTAGCAGTTAAAGTTTTTTTTCTTTTTTACTATAAAAAAATACAGTTAAATGAAAAGTAATGACAAATTTAATTAATGGCAGTAATGTAATTTTGTATCTTACAATTTACATTTCTATATCTAAAAAGAGTTATAAGATTATTAGTCTTAGTCAAAGATGTGTGATAATGATAGAAAACATTGAACTGACTCATTTACTTTTCTTATACCTTACACACTTATCGTTTAATCAGTAATATAGTTATCAGTCTTTTTAATGCTCCAAAACGATTTTAGCTTGAGAGTGTAAGTTTCGTAATTGTAAGTTTAATGACATTTCTTTGTTATTTATGTAAATAAGAAG
>JABFOV010003923.1:0-15031 GCA_022817685.1 Aradophagus sp. ZL-2020
CTGCATATCAGGTCATCGACTACGACGCTGATCTCGCAATACTTCCGTTTCTTCTGACCGCGGTGACGCGCGATCGGCCGTTCTTCTTGCCTCTTTGTCCGCCCGGCACGCGAAGCCCCCCGAATACGCGGCCCGCGATTTGCCGCAATTTCGTTGCGAAAACATAGAAACCAGTCGAAACCTGTATCGCGTGAAATGTACCTGTGTCCCCCGCGGGTGGTGACATTCGCGTGTGCAAGCCGCCGCATGCACACTCACCAACAGCCCAGGTACACTCACGCGCAAAATATAATATCTTCCGCGATCGGACTACGTCACAAAATGTACCTGTAAAAAAGAGGCGAGCGGTCCAGCGCAGGGGCGTATCAAAAAAAAGTCTACCGAAGATGTTGATTTGCGTGCTCAGGCGCATTGTTCGGAGAGGGAATCGGCTCGATTTATTCACGGCAAATGATGCTAAACTGATGCAATCTTTGTTGAAAATTCGTCGTAGATGATGTTCGAAGAGGTACCAATGTGGTACTGCAACTTTGATACAAATGTGAAGTCAAAATGTATGGGCAGTCAAAATGTATAAATCAATAATGTACTTGGAATTTGATCTAAGGATTTGACTTCTAACTTCAAAATTGGGGAATCGGGAAATATATTACTTAATGGAATTCATGATTGGAATCTAGATTAGCTAAGAATGTCGATTGAATCCTGTTTTGATCGTCGTTTAGAACTTGAAATTAGTTACAATTCTAGGAGAAAATTTAGAGAAGAAAATAGACCAATTAAGAATTTACATTACGTCTACTAAGAAAAAAGGTTTCTCATTCAAGAAGTAGTTAGACGGTTAGAAGTAATTTCGATCAGGAAACGAGACCAGTTAGAAATTAAGATGAAATCATGTTTGTATTACCATCTAAAAATTTGACGTTTGATTTAAAAGCACCTTAGGATTCTAATATCGAAGAAACTGGAGTTTAGACAATTTCTGCGTGAAACGGTTGTTTATATGAATAAAAACTGTTTTAAAAGATGACTTTCAATATTTTATAAACGAAAATGTTTACTGCCAAGGCAGCTTTAGAGTACATGATATATTTTAACTAAGATAATGTTTTTTAGATATATCTTGAAGGTATTCAACTGCAACTCTAATCAAATTATTTTTAAACCCCTACGATTTGATTTTTTCAACCTCCACCAATAGAATTATTACAGATCAATAAACAACTTGCACCTAATTCCCTTCAATTTCAATTACCCCAATCACCTCTGTAATTATTATCCCAAAGGTCTACGTCGCAAGCGGACCGTTGGCCAGGAAAAGTGTCCTCTCGGGCCGATCTCGGCAGCTGCTACGGCCCTGGCGCGATTTTCCCCCGCCAGCGGGCGTGCGACAAAAATCGGCACCTCAGACCGGAGGAGCACCTTGCGCTCGGTGGACCGTTTCGTGCGCCTCGCTCACCGAAGACCAGACCGTCGTCGCTCGGCAAGTGCCGTCCTTCGGCCGACAATGTGAAACGATCGCGCGCGCGCGCGCACAGTCGAAGCTCAAGCGAGTTACGAGCCCGGGGACCCGGGTCGCGAGTCGCTCTCGTAGGAAACGCGCCGCCGCGTTCCGTCGCCC
The DNA here is from genome assembly GCA_022817685.1 of Aradophagus sp. ZL-2020. Taxonomy (NCBI): domain Eukaryota; kingdom Metazoa; phylum Arthropoda; class Insecta; order Hymenoptera; family Scelionidae; genus Aradophagus; species Aradophagus sp. ZL-2020. The sequence continues at coordinate 1,622 of JABFOV010003923.1, forward strand.
GCCAACGCCGCTCTCGTGGCAACGCCGCAGCGATAAGGGCAATCGCTCGGCGCCGACGGGCCCACGGCTTTGATATGCCGCGCGCCATAGGGCCCTCGCTCGCGGCCGGCCAGCCGATGTGACAGCCCTCCGGGGCCCAGGGGGGGGGAGGGGGCAGACGCTCGGGAACATGGCTTTCTTGTGTCCAGTGAGAATACGTCGCGGCAAGAAGAAGAAACGTAAGTACCTCCTCGGGCCCCGAAACATCGCTCGCCACGTATCCTACGAGCGCGCGCTTTCGCGGCTTTTAGGCGTTTCAAAACTTGACGCGTGACACGACCGTCGAATAGTGCGCGCCTATAGTTTTAACTATAGTTTTTTATCTTTTCTTATGACTAATTGCACTCTAAACTGAAGGTATTTGAATTGCGAGGAATTTAAAATTGGATTCTTTTTCTACTTAAGATTCTTTTTTTTTTTTTTTTTAGGATTTCATAAATGTAATAAGTTGCTGAAGAGAGGAAAAAAGAAGTAACTAAAAAAGTAGATTATAAGGATATTTCAATTAAAAGAATGTTATACCGTTCAAATTAAAAAGTAAAGACCGCGTATACTTACAAAAAAGTATAGAATGTATAAGTATAAACGGAATACTTTTTATTATTGTTCACGATTTTTATTAAAACGTTTTCATTTTTATAAGGTAATAAGATTAGGTAACGGACGTTTATATTTTGGACAAAGGAAAGTAAACCATCCGATGGCTGGTGATATTACCTTAGTTAAAGTTTTTAGTCGAGTACAATAGATTTTCATAGATAGCTAAAAAATGCGTCGCAGTATGTATATTCCGTTACACAATGTAAACATTTTATTTTTACATCATGTCAAGGTAAAATATATCAAGCTTTTACAAATGTAATATTTTTATTTGAGATATTTCTTATACTATAATATCATCATTTATTATTGATAATAGTTCAAATTTCAAAATTATGTAACCGGAATTCCATATGTCTGAGCAGGGCCCAATGAGGTATATTTGTTTAAATGTTGTAGCGCTAGGTATACACTGTAAAAACGAGTGTCTTAGTTCGATACAGTTTTAATGTTTAAGACACCAAAAGCGTCTTAAATTTAAATGAAGTAACTCACTTGTGGTATTTTAGACAAAATATTGTCTGAAAATAAGATATTCATTTTTTAATATACCTACTCATTGCTTCAAAAAATAAAAGAAAAAATATGTAAAACTGACCTGGGTTTGATTAGGATTCCACAACACACCAAAACCGGAACAATGATTCAATAGTTCGTTAGACATCGCAGATTTTATAACTCTTTCTTTCCCTGATCTCTGATGAATATATACATAAAAGATTTTGCCTTCTGAAACAAACACGTTAAATTATAAACATTTGAATTTTTAAATATAATGTGGCTGAAGAAGTAAACATTTTATTTAAAAAAAAATTGTATATAAAACTATTTTATTATGGATGCAAGCAATACTGAAATATTTATTGGAACAAGTTTAGCTCCAACGATTGCTTACATTTAAATCAATAGAATTTATAACTGAATTTTCATTGTTTATTCTTTTTTTTGTCATACAAGCAGAAAAACTAAATACATAATTATAAATTTAGGAAAGTGACTGTTCTAAGCATTCTTAATAAATGTATTTAAAAAAATTGTACACTTTCTAAGATTAATCTACATTTATTCAATTTTCTCTTTCAGAGTACGAATCATGAAAACTATACAATTTTTATAGTACATCTATTAAAAGTCTTAAAATGTCCACAAATAAATTCACTTTCTCAAACTTTTAAAAAAATTAACTATATTTTTTTGCAATTTCTCTGTTTTAGAAACTTTTTTTTTCAGTTACCTGAAATCATTACCACATTTTTCAATATTAGCTGAATGTGATGATCATGCAGTAAAAATAAATTTGCTTATACCACACTGACAAAATTTATTTGTAAAAATGACAGCTTTTGTAGTGAAGACTGTATCACCTCAATATAAATTCTACTTAAGACACCGTTGATTACACTACTGTTGCTGTATTTTTTCCATACTCGCTCCTTTATTTTGTTAAATGCATAAATAATTAATAACTCGAATAAAATTTGAATTAATAATGTATTATAAACATAAAAAATCTTACTTCACAGTCTTCTAAACAACGATTTCCAGTGTTGGATCGTTCACAAAAATTTGTTCTTCTATTTTGTTTAAAAAATTATCAACACCACGGAACAAAAGAGTTTTCGTGGCGCTTTTCGGTTTTTTAATGAAAAACGTACTAGGAAGGTAAGGTGAGGGAAAAAATTAAATTTTGCACCCATCAATGCCCACTCTATTTGATAAGTACTTTAAAAGTAACTAAATAAATGAATCAACGAGTCAATAAAATAAATAAAACACAGGAAAATATAATTTACGTTTTCCTCACTTTCAGCTGGTGTATATAGTTTTAATTTGGATGGTAAAGATGGAATCGGAGCCGGGGGGACTAATGCCGGATTGGGCTCCAGGCTGCCGTTGCCACCTGGACGAATAACCGGCAGCGCCAGTATTGAAACGCTCGTTCGCGTTGGAATAGAAAAAGAAAATGGCCTTTCGCCGGACAGTAAAATGGTTATTATCCATGACTTCACGCCATGCGTCGACGACGAGCTCCAGGTGAAAAGGGGCCAGGTAATAAAAAAATCCGAAATTTCTCGTCTAACTCTGCACCTAGAAGATTTCCGCTCCGAAATTTATCTATATTCTTAGCTTGCATAGATATCTACCATGGAACTAGAAACTTGACTATCAAAGTTGTTCCAAGATTACTAGGAGTTTTGTATTTCAGATCGTCAATGTACTATACCGAGAAAATGACTGGGTTTATGTGATAGCGGCGGATACGAGGATGGAAGGCTTCGTGCCTCACTCTTACTGTGCCCCCTATTCGTCGCAACTCGCGGAGACGACTCTCGCGACTCTTATGAATAATGTTAAGAAAAAGTTGCCGCGGTCTAACGACATGGAAGGCGATACCACGAGTATAGGTCGACCCCAGGTTCTCGAGGCTCAACAAACGGATACCGGCTCAGCGTCCGATTGTGAGAGTTACGCTCGCAATGTCACCACTGCTGATATCAACATCAACAGGTCGATTTCTCAGTCGCAAAATTCCGTCCAAACCACACCGTCCCAACCAGAGGTACATCCTTTCTTGAAGGTAAATTCAAACGATAAAGTCAAATAATGGAACAACTGAAAATAAAGAATACATTGTTAATATATACATTTATTTTCAGGACCCGTCTGCGGGAAGGTACATAGTACTGTACACTTTTGTAGCACGAGACGAGAACGATTTGAGTGTCGAGCGGGGCGAATTCGTGACAGTTTTGAATCGAGACGACCCTGACTGGTTCTGGGTTCTCCGACATTGCGACGGCAACGAGGGTTTTGTGCCATCTGGTTTTGTTTACCCGGGCCATGTGCTCAACTCTTATACCACAACAAATATCACAACGACAACTACCACCACTACGACCGCACCTTCCGGCGAAATGCGCGCCCTGGGTATTTGAATCTTATCATAGAAATTTATTTTAAATCCTTTGCGGAAAGAATTTTTAGTTTTACGTGCGTAAAATTTCACTTAAAACCCAAGTAAATTTGTTAATTAAATTACTTATAGGGTTTTAAGTTACAGACTTAACTATGGAATCTTTGTTCTTCGTTACATCTGATTTGTTCCATTCGTCACCACTTATTTGAATGTTTTATTTTTCAGGAACGACGAATGGAAATGAGCAATTACAGCAGAAGGACCTGCGGGAGTTCCGGGATGAAGCAACGGGCACTGAACTGGTTGTGCTTTATGACTACAAGGCGCAGGCGCCAGACGATTTATCCGTGAGACGTGCCGATTGGATCTACGCTGATCTCGGCAATCAGACGGTCGACGGCTGGCTGTGGGCGTATGCACCCAAAACCCGCAAATACGGCTTCATTCCCAAAGCTTACGCCCGTCCCCCCGCCATGACTAGTTTATAAGACAACCACCATATTTTACTTTTGTATGCTTTCATTTTTGTACGATTTTTTTGTAACAATAATAATATTTCTATACAAACGATGGTTTTCGCCTTATGACAATAACTGTGACAAAGGTTAAAACAATGACGTAGGCGAGTATTTCAGTGCACGATGATGTTGACATTAAGGTTTGTATTGTCTGATACAACGTTGTTGACAAAGCCCTCGTGAAGGATAAGACAGTCACCATTGACAAGAACTTGCCGAGGATTCTGCGCTGTTCGCAAGGAATTTATGGGACCACTGTACATTAGTGAACGGATGCTCTCATTGTCTATGCTGTCAACAGCCTATTATAATTAAATAATTTATGTATGAAGACAAATTTCAGTAAAATGCTTAAAACTTATCTAGAAACATTTCATGTTTATGAAAAGAAAATTTAAAAAACCGTTAAAAAAGTAAAAATGCAAGTATACTTAATATTTTAATGATCGTTTGACCTAATTAGACTGTTTTGTATTACGAATTGTCTATCTGTGATTTATTTTACCACTACAAAAACATCTTATTAAATAAAGGTAAGATTAACAGCAGTGATAAAAACTTCCGCGACTTCTATGTGTAAAAAAGAATTTTATTTTTATTTTTATTCTGAAATTGTTACTTTCTTTTTATGAAATTTATTTTACATATGCATAAGTACGTGAATTATTTTAATGTAACATTCCAAATTGCCGGTACTGAATAAAAATAAAATCAAATTCCAAGGCAATAGTTTGTTTACGTCAACAGGCCAGTCTTTCCACATATTTTAGTATAATCAATTAAACAAAAGTTTTTGACAAAGTTCACAGATAAACAACGAAAGATGAATGCAAGATATTAAAGTCGAAGGACTAAAAAGTTAAAGATTTGTTATTTATATGGAAAAAAACAAATTAGTAAAAATTACTTATTTTATTAGAATCTGCATGACTAATTTTACTAATAGTATGGAGTAAATTTTACTAAGTGGACAGTACAGTTATAAAATTGCTAATAATGTCAGTAATATTTACTGATTTATTTTTCTCTTCAGTATTTGTATTTATAAAACTATTACATTATGTATTTAAATATGTCAGTCCTTATTTATCAAGTGGTTTACCTGTATACTACACCTCAGAGACTTGGTTGTGGGATGTCTGACATCTAAACCAGCTATCCAAACGATGATCACATCCCCCTCTCCATAAGTATCACCATCAGGTATTTCTCCAGTATTCGTATAAAAGCATCTCCGGCGCAGCTTTGCAACCAAAACTGGTAAAGGCAATCGATTTCGATATTTGTCATGTATATGACTGCCGTTGAACAACCTTTCTGCGCCTTCTCTATTAAAAAATACCTTTGAGAGTTATAAAATACCAAGAATTCTATTGAAACTTGGCAAGAATAAAACTAACGGTAGCTTATCAGAAACCAAAAGCAGTGCCAAACAACGACTAGAGTCACCGGATATTGTGGAATGTCCAAAGACCACTGTACTCTTCATGCCAGGATCTACACTGATCACTGGGACTTCCGGATGATCAAATAGAAAATGGTGAGTTAACGCTGAGAACGCGACATTAACTGCACAGTCCAATCTGGGACATCTTATGGGACGCCTCGAACACTCCAAAGTTTGATAGCTAAGTTTCATTTCAGACTGATCACGAATAATACTGTCTTCTTTCTTAACCCTATAATTGTTTGTCTTTTGATTAGATATTTGAGGTTCCAGTCTTTTGCGGCAATTGTTTGAATAGTTCTTCCAATCATAAATGGAAGTCGTTGTACTAATAGATGGTACTCGTAAATGAATTTTTGAAGAACTTTGAATGTAACGGTTGGTGGTAGGTTCTTCAAATCTTGTAAATAATTCTGGAACCTTGTAGGTCCTATTGGAGTGTATTTTTTGTTGATAGTTGTTGTAGTCATCGTTGCTGCTTTGTGAAAATGATGATTCCGAGTGTTGAGAATCCGTTTGGGTAATGCAATAGTTGATGTCTAAAGAATAAGCGAACAACATTTTAAATTTACTAAATAAAATCCAATGTTTTAATTCATCAAGCCGAGCTCCTTGTTTCGCTTTATGATGATCAAAGATGATTGAAGATGTACCCGGCACGATGGGTTAAAATTATGCGTTACATACTAATGAAAATATTATAACAACGAACTCAAAATGGTCATTGGCTGTTAATACACCAAGAAATGAAAATCTAAATTTTAGAATAAATGTTTTTTCGATTCTACATACACGCAGTGGTTGTTCGTAAAAATTACTGTAAATTATCTGTAGTCTGATTAGTATTGTAACGAAATTACATAAAATATTACATTAAAGTAACTTTTTAGCCATAAGAACGTAATTAATTACACGTTATGGTAAATGTTGACTTGATCATGTATATTTTATCAATAATTTGAGTTAAACAATATAGTTGGCATCAGTATTTATGCTTACATTTTTCGTAGCTCAATGTTTAATTAGATTCATTGAATAATTTCTAATTTTAATCGGCTTAGACTACAAAGTCAATTTAATAACTTGCATTTTTAATGATAATGTATAACATATATCATTATATTTACTGTATTATTTTTCAAATTTCATTCATTTTCCAAACAGTTTCTATCAATATACTCCCCATATCATAATTTTTTCATGTTTAATAATTTTAAGTTTTAATTTCACTTTTTGCTCAGAATGTATTAATTTATAAATACTTCGTGTACTTTTGAAAAATATCATAAGTTTTTGATAATATGCAGTAATTATCATTAAAACGTTTAAAACAAATAATCGTCTAATTTTTTATAGGTTCTAAACCTGTTTTGCTATCCAATCGTTTAATGCAACGATGACACAGTAGAGGTCTCTGCGAAAACGTTTCTCTGTCCGTTTCAACAATGGCCAAGTTACAAGTTGCACATAATTCCACTCTATCATTGGTGAAATCGCTTAACGTTTCTTCATCGTCTTCTGATGATTCCGCTCCATAATTTCTCCGAATCAATGTATTTTTGTTCATTTGCGCTTTCTTATTCGATCGTTGATTCATTTTAAATTTCTCATTGAAAAAAGGATTCTAAAGATTATAAGCAATTATTAAAAATAATAAAATAGTATTTTGAAAGTCGTTTTCAAAACATATTAACACTATTTTATTATTTTTTAATATTTTTTCTGAATAAACTTGCATCATTTATAACTTTTAAAGCTCAAAGATACATATATAATATATTGTTAATGGCAAAAAAAATAATAATAATAATAATAATTTTGAAATAAAATAGTGAGAATTTATTTCCTAAAATAAAATTTGTTGATACATCCAATTCAAATTTTCATGCAAGAGTATTTATAGGTGTGATTTCTAAAAAATGTCAAACATTCGGGTTAATTTTTTAAAAAAACATTAAATTATACAAATACTTAAAAGTTCTTCTTCCAAGTTTTATTGAACCAAATTTATAGAAAAACACATTAAAAACTTGTCTAAACATCTGAATCCATAAATTCAATATTGCATTGGTACAACAAAAAAAATTATTGAAATTTAAAGTATTTTTAATTATAAGGAACTAAAAACTTTTAAGTTGCTTGATTTTTGCACAAAAACATAAACGCCACTCACGAGTTGTCAAATTTTACCACTTCCAATTTTCTTAATTTAACTATTCTTTTCATCAGTGTGGACAAATAGGTTATAAACATACGAAAATGAGGGTAAAATAAACAAATATACAAAAGTAAACAAACATGCCCATGTAAAAAAGCAAACTTAACCGACTGACCTTGCGATGAAGTTTTCCAACCTCAACGGCTGTGCGTGAGCGGCTCAAATTTTCCATGACGAATGTTGCCAGCGATTGAAAGAAAGTAAAACAACTGGTTGACGATTTTTCACGACGAATTTTGCGTCCATCCACTTCCAAAACGGAATCACTCGTGCGATATCTTGGAGTCGTGTGGCGCGGGATTCATGCGAGCGATCACAACGTCATTTCTGCCAGAAATTTTCCGCCAATTCGCGCGCAATTAATGCGCAAGAGCTGATGCGCCGCGGGAGTTTCAAATTCGAAAAGTAGCTTAAAACTGTCGCCGCTTAACAAGATTCAAAAAAATAATTCTATTGTTTGAAACTCAATGGTTTTTTGTTATACTTTCTTTTTTATGTTCAAAATTTATCACTTACCAAATTGGCGGTTATATTTTGAAAAGCCTGACAAAAGAGAAGGAAAACGACAGCCGATGTTTATTGTTTGTTGCTTTTAAAAGACGTCGAAATATTGCTTGAAACATTCGTAAGGTTAGAATTGAATTAATTATTTCTTGCTAAAGGAAGAAAACTACGATGTTGAAGGAAAAACAAGCGTTGCAAGACAGATGTCGCAGGAATTTCGAGAATGAGGTTAAAAAAAATGCGGATATTTTTCGACAGTTTTTTATAAGGGTATTTACTTCTACGTTTCACCATGGTGAAAAATGTTTGTTTTTTTGAAGGAGGGGGGAATCACCTCCGATGTTAAATTTGGTTAAAATTAAAGAAAATCTTCGAAATATTAATATAATGTTTTCAAATTTATGAAATTAATTTTTGTTAAACATTCACTATGTTAATTTACATCCATTTATTTATTTATTTATTTATTATATTTTTTTTTTACTTATTCATTGTACATATTTTGAATTGATTTTAAATCAACATCCGTGCAATTTTGAGAAAAATTTATTATTATTATAGTCAATATATACAAAATATTTATCACAATTACCTCGTTTTGTTCAATTGGTTAGATGCGCATGCGCGCTGGTTGTGAGCGTTGTTGCCACATTTGAACAAAAATCCGGATCAGAATCGTGTACCATCCGTAAGCGCCCACTGTTAAAACCATGTCACCAATTTTCGTTAACAATTACTTCCTTCGAACATAACATTCGTTAATTACACAATTAAATTTTCTGTTAATTTTTTGTTAATAATTCAAACGAAAGATATTATTTTAAGCTATTTAAATTCCAAGATTTCAACGCGATGTTTCTTATTGTCTGTTTTAACGTACCAACGTACCGAACGAACGGTCGCGAGCGCCAGGTAACAGTCCCGCGGGGCGGCAGCTGGCGCGTCTTTCGAACGGCGAAAGTGGCGCGCGGCAGATGTCGCTGATGGCGCGCGGCGCACGGCCGAGCGAGGGCGACCCCGTCACGGCCAGTGGCCAGTCGCGTTCGGTGCGTCGTCGCCCACGACAGAGCCGTCGCTGTGCAAGCAGACCCTCGAGGCAGTGCTTGGCGTTTCGCATTGTGTTCATAGGTGAAGCGCCTCCGCATGTCGCATCGCGCCGCGGCCTGACGCGCCAGCTAGTCCGTCGCCCGGCCACGTCGCACCGCGAATATGATCAACATGGAGACCGACAAAACCGCCGACGAGCCGAACAACGCGAACATCCAGGTACGGCGCCACAACAATCGACCCCGCCACTACACCCGCCCCCACCCGATTCGCAAGCATTCAAAAAAAGACACCAATTTCGGGGGCTCGATCGGCGAAGGGGCCAGCCAAGTTTTTCGCTTCTGCGAAAAGTCGAGACGCACTTTTACGGCGCGTTATTTACCCGACGGGATCGCCATCTTGGCGACCCGAGTCGCGACTCTCGGCTGACACGAGCGAGTCGTCCTAATTTGAGCTTTCCGACTCTTCCTCTTTTTTTATATTTTTCTTTTCATTTTTCTTTATTTTTTGGTAATTTTGAGGTTAAAGCATTGAGGAGCCGCGACGATTTTTTGCAGGATGACTCTGTCAGAATTTTGAAGTAAGAACATGGCTCGGGTGAGGTTAGAATCGCCCGATGGTGACTAGATAGCTCGGGCTGTCTTGACGCGTGGAATTGGATGAGTCTGCTTTAATTTTGGTATCGCTTTTCGGTCACGGATGGCGAGAGATGGTTTAAAATGGTTCTGGACGGAGTTTCGGTTTGATTGTTGTGGCTTCAGACCATCGATTGTGTTCACGTTCTTGTACATTTTCATTAGAATTTTGGAGTAGTGGATTGGAGTGGGGAAAACTTGTTCTTGGTACGGTTTTGGATTGCCATTTGTTGTTCAGTTTTACTGCTTATGGTGTTTTTCATAAACACATTTGGAAAGTTATAGTTGTGGTGTTCCATTTCTTTGTGTAATATTAGATTGTATTATCATTTGTTGTTTTTTCCCCAGTGTTGTTATTGTCTTTGTTTGTTTTTGTTGATGATATTGCTGGCATTGCTGTCTTTGTTATTAGCATTGCTCTTGTTGAGGTCACGTTCTCAATTTTTTGGACTACAACAAATTTATCTCAATAGCTTGACATTGTTCCGACAATTTCATCATGGTTTCACAACCTTTTACTTCTAACCTTTAGATCAATCTCGAGGACTTATAAAACATTAATTATTGATATAAAAAAAAATTACTGTATTTCAATTAATACTCAATTAAATAAATTCACTTATCAGAAATTCTATTAATATTAAAGTCAGAGTGTAACGTATTAATTGTTTTTTTAACAATAAAACAATATTGTTTAATTTTCATTTATCAAATACTTTACATCAAAGAATTTTATCAATAATTCAGAACTATTTATGAGTGTAGTAGTGTTACGCATATTTATTTATTATTTATCTAGTTGCCTCTTCCGTCAACCTTTCAACTCGCTCGCGCGTTACCCAACAAACCCAAGAGCCGTGAAAGGGGAAACTCCAAACTCCCATTTTCTCTTGAATCGTCTATTTTTGATATTCACCCACAAAAATATCCGTCCACTATTTTTACTCTTCCCTACCTGGACAATGTTGTAACATTGAATGTAACATGGCCTATCGATTTTATGTTAATTTCTTGTCTTTTCCCCCCTTCTTATCGTCCTTCTTTGCATTTTTTATCACCAGTCCAATGACAGCAAAGCATAATAAAGAAAAAAAAAAAAAAAAAAATCAAGCGGACGATCGACGTTCCGTTGCACAAGTCGATGTGGAAAAAGACTCCGCAACGGAGATGGTTGTTTTTGGTCGCGGCGAACGGCGAAATGTAATTGTTCCTTTTAAATATAATACAATGTCATCGCAGTGACGTATCAAGACAGCGTCACGCCCCCCTGGTTTTCAACTTGGAGAACATCCAATTTTTGTCAAAAGCTTTTTGGTACGAATTTGCCATTTTGAATTTTCCAAATTATCTATGAAATTTCGAAATAGCGATATTGAGATGACTACTTGATTTTGAAAAATGTTCACATTTAATATTTTTGTTCGAAGTTTTGAAGTAAAATAAAAGTTGGTTTATTTCTGTAATTTCTTCAAGTCTAGTTATGAAATTTTCGATTAGTTCGTGAAAATTAAAATAAAAATGAAAATTTGTTGTCTGAAAGCAGAAAAAAAGTTATATTTTGAACCTCGTTCGGCAAACAGAAAGTAGCATTTTTATTTATTTATTCATTTATTTATTTCTTTTTTTTACAAAACATTAATATTCCAAGTTTATGACTGTAAAGTTTTCTATGTGGAAATGTTCGCACGGTTTGAAATTTTGAAAAATGTAAACAAAAAAGTTTGAAGAAAATGTATCTTCATCAAATTTGTTTGAAATTTACCTATTTATTTTAAATTGTTTTTGAAATATACAACAACTTTGATAAAAAATGTTACAAATGTAAATTAAGTTAATGTTTGCATGTGAAAAATATATTTCAATATATTGAAAAAATAAAAATATACTTCAATTGATGAAATCAATACCATATTATTACACCATATTACTTACACAAAATGTAATCTTTTGAGTAATTTATAACTCAAATTAATGATAATAAATGTAAAATATTTTACATTACACATTAACAAGTTATTTTTTAATAAATTCCTTAAAAAATTGAATGTTTATTACAATGAAAGAAACAAATAAAGGAAAAAAAGGAAAGTAAAATTATGTAACAATTAGATACTTTTATTACAAGTTGTAACGTCAATGTTTTCAAAGTTGAAATTATGCATCTAAATCATTTTAAGTTACTCAAAAATGAAAAAAGTATACTTCTTTTGTCTTTTAAAATTGCAATTGTTTCTGTTAAAAATCGATTAATCATTTGTATCGTTTCATAATAATTATAAGAACAAAAAAAAGGAAACAAAAAGATGTTACTATTATTTTATAATTACTTTCATCATACTTTTCATTAAAGCATTTTCCTTTTGTTTTTTTTTTTTATTTATTTATTTTTTTTTTTTTCTCTACATTCACTTTTCTAAAAGATAACATTACATTCGCCCGACTCTGACCCAAAAAAGCAAGTTGACCCGAAAAGGCGAGCTTTTTATTTTTAATTCAAACGTCGTGTCTTCTTAGTTTGATGCGAGAATAAAAAAAGAAAAAAAAAAAATAGAACACACGCATACTTGCGCAAATTGGATCGATAAATCTGTTGTTGATATTTTCAAGATGAAACGTTTTATGGTTTTATGGTATAAGTTCGAGTGGATTCGGAGCAATAAAGGTGAAACGGTTAGACTCTTTCTCTACCCGCATTGCTTCAAAGCAACAAATTACAATTTTTTTCTATTTATTTTTAGCTGAAATGATTATATTTTTTATCTTAAATTTTGTTAACCACGTTGACGTCATAAAAATTAAAAAGTTGATAATACATAATTGAAAAGAATTATTGAAAATAACTAAAAGCAACCATCTATACCATAACGCTGTTTCATATCTTCTGATCTTTTGATGACAAAAAAAAAATCATATGCAACAAAATTTTTTATCATTCATCAATAAAAAGAGTCAAAATCAAATGACTTTTGAAGAGAAGTCTTTGCAGCTGTTTAAATTACCTCAAAAAATTACAATTATTTTTTATCACTATGTACAAGATATGTTTTTATTTTCCTTTCTTTATTTGAAATGTAACTTTTAATACTAGAAATTCGAAAGTCCGGAACTGTTAGTTTACAATTATTGTAAGTTTAATTTATTGCAAGTTTCTTGCACAACATAATTTTTCAAAATAAAAGAAATCAAGCTTGAAATGATTAACGGATCAAAACTGTAATTTTGTTTCTTTCTTCTTTCCCCCCCCCCCCCCCCCCCCCCACCTCGTTCCTCCCCCCTTCCCACCCCTCCCCCGCCCCGTCCCCCCGGAGCGCAGCCGTCGTCCGCCCTGCCCCGCTGCTGTATGACGGCGGCTGAGCAGCCCGTGACAAGCTCGTCCCGTCGCGGTCATCCCACGAGAAGTCACATCTCAAGCTGACGCTCTGTTCGGACCACACCAGTCTGACCTGCGAACGATCTGGCAGTGAGTCACAGCATCCGCAGATGCG
>JABFOV010003924.1:0-15029 GCA_022817685.1 Aradophagus sp. ZL-2020
CCTGCCTATGCTCACGCTGTTGTGGTGCACGGGTCTACTGAGCAGTTGTATCTCGACCGTCTCAGTCTCGTACATGCTGCATTCGCTCTGTGTATCCTTCTCACACTTCGCGCTGATTTCGAGTGGTCTTTTGATGAGGCGCCGCCGCCGACCGCGAGTGGCCCCGGGGGGGTGGGGGGGGGGGGGGGGGGGGAGGAGGGGGGGGGGGGGGGGGGGGGGGGGGGGGGGGGGTCGGCGTGTCGATAAAAGAAACGGAGAAAATGGATTTTTGAGCGCCGATGGGCGCGAATGGGTCGAGGGCGCGCGCGCCGACTGAAAGAGATTGTCGAGATTGCAGCGCGTCGGCTTTCGGCCAAATCTGCTTTCAACAAGTGGTTCTTGCCATTAGTTAGTCCGCCAAGCTGCATTAATATAAACGCGCGGCCCCGGCAACACTTTTATTCGCAGTTATTTTTCAATCGTCGTCGACGTAACTTTCACGTCCCGATCTCAGTTTCGTTTCACCTTCCGTTGGTTTCTTTCCCGTACACCGTCAGCAGTGTTATTTTACGGATGTTTTTTCATTTTTAACACTGAGAAAAAGTGATGTTTCACTTACACAAATATCTATAACAATTATTATAAACGATAATTATTTAAAGCATTTAATTCTTGCACTGAAAATCAGTTTAATTTTTTATGCATTTCCCAATCATTCGCAAAGACAAGCATTTGAATTTTCAGTATTGAAACGCTATTTCTGACTTACAACTTGAAATTTTTAATCAAAATTAACAGGTAAACGTAAATTGTAGAACTTGAGTTTAAACTTCTGCGCCGAAATAAATATTTCAAGAGAATAAAAGCGTAATTTTCTTTATCGCAACACTTAAAAAAATGCTGTTAGCCATTTTTGCAAAAATTGAGTAAAAAATAAAAGTCCGTTTTAACGAAGGAAACGGCGCCGCAGTTGCGGTCGTATCAATGTTTTATAACGCGTATAAAACGGCGTTCAATTAAATGATTGCGCTAACGATATTAAAGCGTCGAACGGATTGCTGTGAATTTCTTTTGCGATTTATCTTGCTGGAGAAGCTTTTAATTAGAGCCGAAACGCAAGTGGATCTTTGACCTGGGCCGCGCACTTATTTTATAATTACAAACCTATGGCGCTTTAATTGAAACGACGCGGAATCAAGGAATTAAGGGCGGCGCGCGTGACCGGGCGAACGTTCGAGCATAATTTGTCGCGTGGCCGCCACTTTTTATTCCCCGTCGATTCAGCTCGGCCCGACTTCGTCAAGTGCGTTATTGATTGCGCCCACCGCGGCTAATGTTAATCACAAAGTCCGTTAAACTGTTATTAAGCCGTTGATTGTAGCTGATTGTGTGTTTTACGACACGTGCCACGTGAATCGTTGTAATTGTTCGCGCTTTTCGGTGTCAGATTTTGAGATCTTTTAAGACTCCGGTTCAATCGCCGGGCCAAAATCAATGCCACTTTGTCCCCGCTGTAACTTAGCCGCATTTCACGAATTATTTAATTGCAAACTATCGTTTCAGAATTCTTTGAAGCTTTCAATTAAAACGCGTTGATTAAAGTACATTTTAATGAGATAACGGACGTCTGAAACGTCAAACAAACAGCTGTAAAATTACTTGGGCATTCAGTGTATATTTATGAAACGTATAACAGGTGTTTCTCATGCGAATGGCTCGTAACGGTTCGTTATACGTAGTACGTAAAATAACTTTCATTTCAACGTGTTTTTGAGATAATAAAAATGGTGCTTTGGTTGTAATTGCAGAAGGAACATTTTAGCTCGCCTTCTTTTATGACAATTTAATTTGATTTCGGGAAGTTAATCTTGTTAAAATTGTAGTAAAAAAAATTTTCAAAGAGTAACCATGTATAATGATAAATAAAGTAGAAAAATGATGAGTAAAAATGGATGTGAGCGGAATGTCATGTCGATGTGCCGGAATATTATATCGTGATTGTATGAAAAGAAAGACACGAACTCGACAGTATTTGGTCCTAAGCCCGGAATCGCTATTTTTGCAAAATAATTTATATATTCAAAATCGTGCAAATTAATGTAATCTACATTACGGATGAATTGCCAATTAATTGCAATTTTAAGATAATGTAAATAAACACCGACGACCGAAGCAAATCTAGAGTTCTCATTAGGTTTAGCAAGAGTTAAAATTAACGTTGCGATAACGAGATAACGATAATACTCGAGATTAATGAAATTAAACAACGGCAGAGACCATTTTCAGCAGTTTCCGCCTTCAAACCCACGTTCGTTCGTTTCTCTCCGACTGTCGATTCGTTTCACCGTTTTCGTTTCTTTTTGTTTCCGTTCAGCCAATTCGGGAAAGTTGTTTCGGATTTTGGTCTATTGGTGCAATTCAATTTTTTGCGCGCCTTTCATCAATCCCGTACTAATTTACAGGGCAATAAACATTTGAAACAAAAGAAATGGTTTCATCAAATAAACAATTTGTTGAAGCTTATAACAAGATGATGAGTGTTCAAAAATAATCCATTGGCGTAAAACTACATGCTATGCGTTTTCGTTTTTATTTCGTTTTCCCCTTTTAATTCGTCCATCTAATTTAAGTAATTGATTTAAACTTTCATGTAATCAATTTGAAGTTAATTTACTTGAGATGTTGATAATTTCTTTTTCTTGATCAATTTTAAAATTCAGAAACCTTCCGGGCAAAATGAGTATTACTTTAATAACAATTGAAACGTAGTTATTAACTTATTATAATTTCAGATATTGACTTTACAAAAAAAAAAAGAAAAAACATCTGAGCTAAAGTAGTATAAGAAAAAACTTCAGCTTAAAATATTTGATAAAGATTGTAGACATAAGTTGATTCTACGATCACAACAAATAATACTATTGTATTGAGTAGGGGTGTACGAAATCTTGAAAAATCGATCTATATCGATATTCGAGATCTTGAACATTTCTATTATCCCGACTTTTTACCATATCTCGAGTTTTTTTATAAAATTATGACTCCTTCCCTAAGGTCTCGCGTTTATAATATAATCGCGTTGTAAAATATCAAACATAATCTCGCTCAATCCTGACGATCGAGATATCGCACACCCCTACACGCAACCTAAATTGTTTTCAACCGAGTTCATACGTCAAACCTTGATGAACGCAGAAATTCGCTTAGGAATTCGCGTGGAAAAATAGCTTGAATTTCACGGCAATATATTGGAAATTATCATCAACTTCCAAGAGATTCCATTAACTTCAAATACACCTGATAAAACAAATTCTTGAAGATATCTTTACGGAAATTCATTGTAACCAGATGGCAAACTTATGTAATTATTGATCCAACATCCGTTATTTGCGGTGATTTCACAAATTCAGCAATAAAATAATAAAGTGCATGCGAAAATATTTACAGCTTCATCAGAAAATTGTTAATCAAATGCAAACTAAAATTATTGTATTCACAAGTTCTAAACAATAATCGAGGCATGGGATGGCTTTGCTGTTTGCATATTTAAATTAGTTGATATATGTTAACGGCGATATTTGATAAAATTTCATTTTATTTGAGTAATTGTTAAAGCGTAATACATGAAAAAGTCTAATTCGAGACTTTTAAAAATAAACCAGAGATTTTAAGCATTATCACAAATTCAAACATTAAAATGTTATGTTTGCACTACTAAAAATATTTATAAATATAAACAAACATATATGTTTGTTTAATTTACACCATCTACTCCCGGATTCAATTGCTTTATCATTTTAGATTTCTTTTCAGGGTGGCCAAAATTATTCATAAATAAAATTCCTTGACTTTCAGACAGATTTCTTAATTCATAAAAGTTACACTCGTGTTTGGCCGAAAGATTGAATAATCATATATGAAGATTAACCCCCGAAAAGATTAACATTCATTGATAATTATTCGCACAATAAACATAAGACAAATATGACACAGATATTTATTCAAAATGTTATAAAAAAAAAAGTTATTGATTTTCTAAGCAGCGACGTTCGGTTTAAATTTGACGTGGAATGTTTCGTATTAAAAACAAAGCCCACTCGATGCAACACAAAACAAAGCGCTGAAAATGACGAAAGAAAATTGGAGTGAGAAGAAGGAAACTCCCAAAACAATGAAAAACAGTTTTTACAAGTGACAAAAGAAGTGGCCGATTAGCAAACAATCGCCTCGAATCGCTTGAACGTCACTCTGATTGTGCAATATATATGGAAATCGTTTTACGTGCATAAATCAGTGTCATTAGTTTCGTGTAAAACTTGCGTCGAATAAATCCCGTTAGCGGAGCGCACAAAAAGTAATTGTTTTCAAGTTTCATGGCCGGCCGACTGTGGCCGCAAGAATCCAATACTATTTCCGTCGGCGAGCAAAAACGCTTTGAAAGTAAAAGATGAAAGTGGTGGCGCGCGATCGAACGAAACAATTAAAATGCTTGATAAACATTGGCGCGGATATTGCCGTCTTTGCTCGAATTATGAGTTGGAACGCACGCACTCTTTCAAGTTACGTTCGACCTGGTTTTCGAGCTCGATTACCGATGCTCGTAACCTGTTACGGACAGCTCGACAATGCTTCCACTGCTTTTTCCTTTTTCTTTTCATTTCCAATTAACTGATCAAAATGTTGCGTTAAACGTTACACCACTGTTTCGATTGGCCCTTTTGTTCGCGCGTTGCGTTCGGCCTTCTTCGTTCGTTTGCCAAGTCGAGACGCGGGAGGTCGATCGGAAAAATCAATAGCCCGCGATATTTATCACAACGAAATTTTGCATTGACAAGTTGCGTTATTGTAACTCGCGGTTCGCGTATGTCGATACAAATTGAAAGGGACTCGCATCTCGCGTCAAACATTATTGAACGCTGTCGCTGATAGCTCGGTTGCGAAAATTTCGCCAATACGCGATTGCGCGCTCCTTGGAACAATCTCCAATAACTTTTATTTCACGTCCAAATATTTGTAATCCGCTAGATTGCAAAGGTAGAAACCTCTTATTCACGGGATATTTAGACCTTGCGAAGAACGGGGAGTTATTTGTCGACTGAGATGTTAATACCCGCAGATGACTGTTTTGACGAAATAACCAAAATGCGGTTACACTAACGAAATGATTTTATTGATATTTAATGATGAAAACGTTTCGTAGATAAAACATACGAGTTGGAACTTCTTTTAAAAATTATTGCACAATTTGTGTTGATAAATTGCAAAAAACCGATCAAACGTTACACAAAGTAATACAAGTTAAGTGAAATAGTCAATAAAAATCAATACTGATGTATTTTTCTCAAATCAAAGACATTTTATAAAAGAAAGAGCAAATTTTTTTATCAACATTTATCCAAGTTCAAACCAGTATAAACGCAGAGAAATGTTTTGTCAATATAACCAAATTTTGGTAATATTGACAAAATGATTTTGCTGATATTTAAGCAACAAAAATATTTTGTCAAATGAACAAAGTGTATTAGTATTCTTATGCTTCGTTGATACAACGCATTTCTTTTGTCGATTTGACAAAATTATTTGGCTTGAAAACTATGATTTTGTGAATACAACAAAATAATTTTGTTGATTTGAAACATGAGATTATTTGTTTCAACAAAACTTTGTAAGCAAAGTTATCTTGTTGATTCAATGCAAATTTTGATTCCATTCAACAAAGCACTAAATGAAGATGAACAATATTGACTCAACAAAATTCTTTTTGTTGTTTTGAATATACATTTCTCTGCGTGTATTATGTGCGTACAAAACTTTCTGTATTTAAGCTTTGTAATGATTCTGTTATTGAGATTAATCCGAGAATACTATTTTAACAAAAAATGTCAGTATCAATCGAAAGTAAAATAAGATGACTGAAATTAAAACAATAGTCAATCTTTTTTGCATTGCAGTGCGTACATTATGACCATTATTATCATTATCATAATTCTTCATTACTATATTAATTATTTGAACAATTTTATCAAAAAACTTTGCAGTTAAAGTTACATATAACGTTTTAACCATGATAAGATGAATGACATCATCTAAAAATACTTCATTTTTTGTTAACGTAGGTCAGGTGGGGTAAAAATGATGACGAGGTGAAACTAACGAAACTGAAAATTTTTCTTCATCGATCATCGAAGGTGAATTAAAGTAATAGGCCGACAATGTTTATATCATTCTCATCATTTTTACCCCAGTTGACCCTAACTTTTTTTAAGAGCCTCTTTTTACGTTCACAATAAATCGGATCGACGAGAAAAAGTAATGGTTTCTAAGACGAAGTTCTAAATAAGTAGCTCTTTTCAAAACAGAACATCTGGAAATCGGAAAATTTGGAACAAGGAGAAGCGCTCTGATCATTATAGTACAATTCAACTGCCGAGTATGCAATTAAGGCAGTCCAAGATGATAGGGATTATTTGTACTTGAATCAAATTTAGATCTGTCAGGAAATAGTAAAAGAGAAACTGCAAGAAATGCGGAAATCTTGTTAGCCGCTGGTAAGGAAATAGAGTTGAGAAGCGAGCGCGGTAGGTGACGAATTATCTGCGAACGACGAAATATTGGAACAGATGAGTTCGAGTCGTCGGCAACGGCACCGCTTGATAATTCAACGCTAAGCGACTGTTATTAACGTTGTTACATTTTTTTCCTTCTTCTTTTTCGCTCGAATACAACTCGACGACGAGAAACTCCGTTTGATGAGAATGAATAGTTAAGGTTAACGTAAATAAATTGAGGGAGAAAAACACAATCGATCCGGTCCGGTGAGAGAAAAGGAATTGCGTTAATAAAAGTGCATCGACCGTTAATGTCACAATGTCACAATTTTAACTGCATTAACATCTTATTTCCCGCCGTTCGAAGCTACGTAAATTTGCATTCCTTAGTTCATCCCACCGACGTCGCGTGCAACCCAATGAAATGATATTTAATTAAAGCGAACGGACGAATTAAAATGTCCGATTTCGCTGCGCCGAGGGAACTGTTGTAATTTGTTGTATTCTTTATGACCCGCCGTTGCAAATATTTTCTACTTACCGCTGCTGACTGATTGATCGACAAAGTCCATTTGTATCGCGCAAAGCTCGGCGTTTTATTTGCAATCAATTGGAAAATACACTTCAATGTTTTCTATTTCAAACAGATACATTAAAATTTTAAACACTTTTAAAATGTTTATAACCAAATAATTGGTTTTACATTATAACATTATAATTGTTACAATGTATTATTATAATATATAACTTGACGAGGAAAAAATGAGTGTTAAGTTGGTAGCCTTGCGTAACACTTATTTTTTCAAACTTTTTTTTCCTGCCGAGAAATTAAATATAGTTGGTATCACGAAGCAAAGAATTTTATTTTCGAGTTGGAAAATGTGTATTTTCTCCGCCAATTTATTCTCTCGCTAAATCATTTCCAAGTTTCGTCACTTTAAGCCAAAATGAAACAGCTGATGCTCGTGAGTTGAAAAACCTTTGTCTCATAGAGAAATTTCGTTTTTCAGATAGGTTTTATGCGCGTGTTCCGTTTGTACGGACATTGATGAAAATTTGATACGAAACAGGCGTGCCATGGATAGCTTTGCAAGCAGGTTACTTGATGAGTTAATTTTCGGTATCGGCACATTGGTTGGCGAGTATCGCGCTTGCGCGCGCACCCTCTCAATCCGTTTTCCGAACGGATGCGCACTGTTTCAAACTTCGTCGCCGAGTCGTTTGAACGAAAATGAGCGACCGCGATAACTTGTACAGACTTCATTGAAACTGTACAGATCGAGTCGCTGGACCGGAAATACATGCAGCGGCGCATAAAAAAATGTCGTGGTGCACGGTTCTCGTGAACATGTCGCAACTCGGCAACGTTTTTGCTCGGTAAATTGCCTCTCCCGCAAAGAGCTTTGTCTTCTTTATATTGCATTTTTGTTCGCTGATTTATATTAAAACGGCGTTATACTTGAGTGTATTGGAACGTTCGTTTCTTGAAAATTTGCTTCATATCGATCGGAGTTCAATATAAATAGAACCGAAAGTATGTTTAGCCGCGCTCGAAAGACTGAGGGTTCACAACAAGTAAATAAGAAAACGTTGTTCTCACTTGATACATATTTCAGCGATTTAGCCGTGCAGAATTCATGCTGTGTTTGCTTAAAAATTGTCATTTGACTCGATTTCTTAAGTGGAAATCACTGTTTAGTCGATGGTACAATCAAGTCGACGTCGTATCAAACGACCAGCCAATGCTGGATCAATTGTTTTGCCAACGTTCTGTCAATGTTATTTAGAAGGTTTCGAGAACCTGGCTGACAATTTAATATAAATGCCAATGCATCTTCACAAATAATTATATTTCTTGAAATAATTGCAGTATACTTGTTCTAAAACAATACTATCAATTTTTTATCATTTTGGTCAAACTACTTTGTAATAGTCATATATATCTGTAAACTACACAGACTGTTCGACAGTTGAGATATCAATATCCCATATGTTACAAACATTGTAATCAATATCCGACATTTTATTTTATTATGCTGTAAGGTCTAAAAATATATTTCCTTTTTTACAATGTATAAATATAAATATCGTGGATTCTTTGATATTATCTTTCACCTGGATTATCTTTATCTATACTACTTAATTTAGTAAATAATATTGTTTGTCTTTACAAGAAGACAGATCCATTGTTTTGACCGTAGTCTCCGCATAACAAAGGATACCCTCCGTTCTTTAAAAAGAAAAACATTTCGTTCCGCCATTCGTTAGCAGTTGCTTTGAATTTTTCAAAGGATAATGGCAAACGCTCGAAATCACGACAGATGCAAATTAATGCGCATTCGGTGTTCCGCATTTCTCCGTTACATCTCAAAACGTCACATCCACGTGTCGCAATCTCGTTATTAACAAACGCAGTTGGTTATTTCTGGCTGTAACAAGCGCTGAAATATCGATTCCATAATTATTTCATAAATACCTCGTTCGTTAATCGTATTGCGAATTCTGACAATTAATACTCGAACACGTATTAGCCTGTGACGCGGCTCTCTTATTTTTCCCTCGCAAACTGCTCGTCCTTTCTTTTGCCAAACTCTTATCGATTGACAATTTTTTCCCCGTAAAGTTGCCCGTTACACAGCGGCATTTGCCCTCCAGTTTCCATTAAACAAGCGCAATTTTTCTTCCCTTCTTCTATCTTATTCCGTACGATGATTGATACAATTTTTATTAGCTTATCGTTTTCGCTCGTCAGTTTCTTCCTTCCAACAATCTTTTGATGTAATTATTGCTTCACACTCGTTCGGTTAATCAAATCCATTGATGTTTTATGCAGTCTAATTCTTTGGTCAGATACAGTCTGGACTATATCAATCGCAATCAGGATGACGTGTGCAAACAAATTGTCACTCCCGAAATTAGTAAGGGGGTACTCTTGAATTTTTGTGGAAAAATTTGAAAATTTTTCAAAACTCGTCAGATCCGATTAACTCCGACGTAATACACTCCTGTGCGTCTCCGAAAGTGTACAGACGAAAACTCAGACGGATTGGTCGAGGGGAAAGTGAAATAACCAAAATGCAATTTTGCCATCGGTGTATATTTGGGTTGGAAAACCGATCATTCTGGGCTATGAAAATAGTCAAATTTCCAATATGCTTTTTCATCGCTATGAGTATGTTCCCCATCTCCATTTAGTCATAAAAATGAGCGCCAATCGGTTTCCAAAGTGATTGTGAAAAAAATTTTTTTCACTCTTGAAATTGGAATTTTTAAAAAAAAATTGAAATTTTTTCAAGTTATCTGCTATTCTCTTCCACTGCACTCTTATTTTCGCCATCAACTCTTCTATTTACTTCGTCCGCAGCTAGTCTTTCGCTCGGTTTGCGTATGAGTAAACAAAGACGAAATCGTTCCAGTTCGTAGGAGCAAATTAACAAACGTATCATAATTATCATGATCAAGAATCACTTGTTTATAGCCAGCTAAAGAAATATGTATAAATACTTATCTTCAAACGATAGAATTTGAATACTGAAAACATTTAGCGATAACTTAAGTGAAAAAAATATCATAAAATTTAGTAAAAAAAAATGTTTCTAAACATTCGTGTCTCAGCTGAGACGAAGTACTCATCAAGAATTGTTATGTGCGCAACAGAATTGATTAAACGCCGCAGTTTGTTCGATTCGGAGTAAAAGATAATTTCAGAGCAATACTCCGATCGGCGACCGGATAATTATTTACCGTATTATTTCGTTTAAAGCAGATTTTGAAAAACGAAGTCAAGCGCAGGCCGAAGCCGACGAAATTGCGTTGTAATTACGGCATTATAGACGCTAACGGATGTAAAAACAAACGGACGAACAGAAGACCTGGGGCGAAAAAACGCTTGGCCAAATGTGCGCTTCGTGTCACCGACTGGCCACCAATGACCTTTTAATGGTCACCGCTTCTTCCGGATTTTCAATCAATAACTATTAATATAAGAAATTGAACATTACACGATTCTTCCATTAAGATCGCTCGGAGTTTGGTACTTGTGTAAATTATTTCCACGCCATGACATTTTCGAGTTCATTTGTAGCCATTGTTGTTATAGTTTTTGTATTATCCATAAAGGATATTTTTCGTCATAACATTCGTAAAGAAAAAGATTTTACCAAAGAAACAGATAATATATACTGTTATATTATTACTATAACAGTATACATTACTATATATAATAACATAATAGTATACATGACTAATTTAGTAATCATCATTGGTTTATCAGCAAAATATTTTGCCGAATCGCAAGGTGTGTTATAAAAATGTACTTACCGCCGTACTGCGGCTGACGAACTGCTGAAGATTATTAATCCAGTTACCGACACTTTAACCATAAAGTCAGGGCTCAATAAAAACTGTAAAATAAAAAAGAAATACTTGTTTAGTTAAAACGTTCGACCTAACTCAATTTATTCACATGGACACAATAAGGACGGTCAGAAACAGCCCACACTGCTTGGGACAAAAAGATTTTACTTTGTAAAATTTAATAATTTTAAAACAAAGGTTATTTTATCTCATTTTTTCTTTTTATTGGCGTTAAAAATTGTATAAATTGGAAAAGTGGTCGAAGTAAAAGCTTGCACTTACACGGAAAAAAAGAATTCAGCATTTTAGCTGACTTTGAAATTCCAATGTCTTTGAAAATCCGTTAATTATGAATCATTTGCTCGAAAATCAGTCGGCGATAAAACATTTTCGAGAAACTCATTGAGTTTGTTACTTAATAAATTATGTTTTCATTATGGAAGATTGAATGGATAAAGTCTTTGGATCAAAGTTTTTATATTAATTATTTATAGAGAAACGTTGAATGAAGAAAGATTCCTTATAAGAGGAAATTTAGCAAATATTTGTTTAAGTTTGGAAGTTCTATTGAAGAAATGACTAAAATTTAATTTTTTTAATTTGAATGTATCAGATTTCGAAAATTTAGAAATTGAATTTATTCATAATTTATAAAAACGTTTAGCTTATAAAAAAAAATAATAATAATAAAAATCTATATTCACTTTGTCCTAAAATTCCCATCTTTTTTATTTTGACGTACTTTTTCAAAAATAGCCTTAATTAGTATTCGTTCTTTGTTAAATAAATGTCTTTGATAAAGCAGTATAAAATCAAGGATTTGTCACTTATTAAAAAGACAAATTTGTTTTCTTTATAATTTAACAATCTTTTTCATCAATTTCAACTGTTCTCTAACACAACAAACCTTTGTGGTTAAAAAGCTTTGTATCGCAAAAAAAAATCAATGAAAAAAAGTTGAAAATGTCGACATTCGACGACTTTGACAATCATACCGAAAAGGGGCCAACGTTTTATCCCAATAATCGATAGCAATGTCTATTTTGGCGAGTACGCTTTTTAACGCTCCAATTAAGTATTCCAAGAAAATTTGTATTAATAAAATAATGTTGTTGCTTACGGTTGCCTACAAAAAGGACAGCTGACCTGGAGAAAATGAGACAGACTTGTTCAAACACTCATCAAAGTATTCTTTTGCTTCCAAATAATTTTTTTTAAATTTACAATACTTTTTTATGAAATTAAAAATAGTAAAATTAGAACTTTTAATTTGATACCTTTATGTATTATTTAAAATAAACAATTTAAGCATTTTTAATTTCGCAGCTTTTACAAAAACCGAGCTCCACGGAGCAATCTTATTGGATAACAAAAGCGTAACTCGACTTCAACTTCAGTGTTTCATCAACTTTATTAAGAGGGATTCTAGATGTTAATTAAATCACTGGTGGAAATTGCGGTATGTAAATCGCAGTCATCAAAGTCAAAAGTGTGGAAGAGATAAAAGCTATTGACCCTCAAGGTGATCGATTTCTGACTTATCGGAAAAAAAAAATGTCAACGTACTTTTTCACTACAATACGCAGACGACTATGCCGATTCACTATTTATTAAAAGAATTAAATTTTCTTTTTTCATTAAATATGCAAAAATGTAAATTATTTGAATAGCATGAGAACTCTATGTAAATACAACTTTTTTTATTTTTTCAATTAACGCGTACCAAATTTTAATAATCATCTAACGTTGCTACGTTACGTTGTTATGATAACTAATTAAATTTCAACAATTAAACTCTGTTATTCTTTGTATTTTATAACTTGATAAAAACAGTTTACGTTTGTTGGAAAAATTAATTATCAGCTCAACGATAACGATGTATTTTGATCGATAAATTGATAAAAATTACTAGTACACAAATTTCAGTACAAAGTGCTCTATAGAACTGAAACATTTTTCGAACTAGCAGACAAACACTTTGGATGATGTAAACTTCGTTAAATAAACAAGCACGGCAAATTTTTTACACACACCCACAAAAGAACAATATTCTTTGATGATTTATTAATAATAAAACCAAAGTTTTATCTCTTACACATCGAAGATTATTTGGTTCAAACCATCATAGAGATATGAAAATCAATAAAAAATTTATGTTTAATACGCGCGTCGTTCAATAAAAATGATATTTATAGCGCGCGAGACTTTCATTTCAATCAGCTGATATTAAATTTTAATTTTAATTTTGAAGATACGCCCGAAAGACAAGTTGGTTATAAAATTTACAAGTAAAATAATCAATGTTCAAATGCCGACGCACAAAGTTTGGATTACAAAGCTTTTAAATTGTAACGAGAAAAGAAATCAAATATCCGTCGCATGTGTCTTTGAAATTCAATTCCATTTGCACGCGTGGCCGTAATATTGTGTGAATCAAAATATTGTAGGTAACAAAATAGTTGGCTACGTATGATGATGATGATATTGATGTATCAAATTACACAAACGAACCTTCCAAGCTGATAATTAAAATTTCGTTGCGATTAAACGAAACGAGAGATCTAGTTATCGTGGTTCTATCAGACATACCTTATATATATACGTATCAATCACATAGATCGAAATTCACAACTTTCCACATAATTCGAGTTGTTACAATATTAAAACAAGAGACGAGTAAACAAATTGCGTAGATGAAAAAGAATGGCATGTAAAAATTTTGATTGTGAATTCCAAACACGAACTGTAAAAATTATTTTTTCACCAACATACATCATTCCCGTGATATATTTCACCTTGAATAAAGAACGCTTTATTCACTTCAAATCACTTATGATTTAAATTAAATATCTTGCTTAAGGGGAGAATCTGCTGCAAATTTCAACCCTTTCAATGTAAAACACTTCGGAATATATTTTCTCGAGAATGCGTTGTAAATGCAAAACGTTAGAATTACAGCACGTTTAACAGTATTTTGAAAATGAAATTGAATTTGATTAACAATGCGTTCAAGTAAAATGCATACGTAGGAAAATCGCAATTTCATAACAAACGTGTATTTTAAAGTCAAAATCTTAAAACAGTAATTTTATCGAGTCGACAAAACATGAGAATCTTTTGTTTAACAAAATATTTTGTTCCCCAATTTGTTGATGTAACTAAATTTTGGTTATATTACGACATAAATGATAAACTTGTACCACTTTTGACCTTTACAATTGCGGTTGTAATATTCAATTGTTTCGGTGCAACGGCGGCGTGACGGAGCGAAAATCCAATCAAATTTTAAGCGTCGATACAGTTACCTTATTACAACCACGCGTAAGCCGGATTACAGCGTTTAATTGTGTGATCGAAAAACGACCGTCACGGAAACAAGGCTCGGATTTAGCAGGAGAAAACGAAGGCGATCGGTAGCTCGATGTTTGCCACGGCAAACGAGCCGTTTTAAAGGCCACGGTTTCGGCGCAGTCTCATCGTCGCGCCTCGTTATAATTAACAGCGTGTATCGCGGCCGATCTTGCGAACATTTATTAGCGTCGTCGTTTGCTCCCCGAGTAATGTTGCGTGAGTTGTTTGCGACGAGTGGCGCTTGTCATCGGCGAAAGTCTCGTGTTGTTAAGGCGGCTTTGTCTTGCGAAGCCCAAGTTTCTCGGGCTGACAACAAACAGCAACTTCGGTACACCCGGCCGGGCAATTGATTGGCTGCTGCAACAATGCCGACGGTGATTGGCACGCTCTGTTTATTTATCATCTACCTCGCTAGATGAATCAGTTTCTTTGATTAAAATCGTGAACCCGGGAAATTAAACGCAATATCGTGTATATCAACGCTCCAGACGAAGACTACCCAAGTGAAAATTTGACCAGTTTTTGGCTAGTGTAAAAGAGATTCTGGCCAGATTTCAACTAGTATCACTGGTCCAGGCAAAACCGTTCAGTTACTAGCTTGATACTGACCAGTTAATACTGCAGTAATTCTGCTTCAATAAAACGGGTTGTTAACTGGCTAGATACTGGCTAGTTAATACTGTAGTAATTCTTCTCAGTAAAACTGGCTGTTAACTGGCCAGATACTGGACAGTAAAGTCTAGTGCTTCACTGACCAGGTAAAACTGTTCAGTCACTGGGTTCACTCAATATGTC
>JABFOV010003925.1:0-15026 GCA_022817685.1 Aradophagus sp. ZL-2020
GAGTAGTCAGTGGTGTCAGAAGATGTATAAAAAATAAAGATTGATAAATGCTTGCAACACCCGTGAAAGAAAAAGAAAAAAAAACCAGTTCCTAGCTTAATTACTGACCAACATTTAAACCTTAATTGGATTATTTTTAAAATTAACTTTAATTAAGAATATTAAATAAATCAAAAAAAAAAAAAAAAAAAAAAAAAAAAATTCCTTACATTTTTGTGGTGAATATTAAACGAGAAGTTTACAAAAATGTCATTCTTTTTTTCAAATTTCATTAATTTTACTATATATAAAATAAACAATGTGCATGTTAATAAGTCCACAAACTTCAGTTTCTTTTGTCCAGATTCAATGTATTAGGTGCCAAAAAAAGCTTTACAAACTGTTTATCAATTATTCTTTATTTCAACTTTCTTCAATTTTTACATCAGATCGAAAACGTTTAATTGTCAAAATAAATCTTACCTTTGGCGTTGATTTATGAGACAATTTCATAGCCAGAGTATCGAAATAAAGAAAACGATTTAATTAGTCGACAAACGTTGCTGCCGATAGGTTGCCGAACGGTTTAATAACGCCGACCATGTTAATTGAATTTTATTATGAAAGATCACTCCCCAAAGTGCGGCGCCAGCATTTCCACCGCAAACAAGCACGCGTGCTCGCATGAAGAAGTTGCGCCAGGGGATTCTCGCCGGAATGACGGCAAATTAAAAGAAAGTGCTCGCATGTTGAGCGTGCTGATACCGAACACGAATATTCAATTCAATTTGACGGCTCGCATTAGTTACACGTGCTCGTTTTCGTGATCTCGCCGGTAGGCAACATTTTCGCAAACAAGACACACTTCTTTCCCTTCCACCCCCTTCCCCTTTATTACCCTTTTTATCTTTCTCACTTTCCCTTCCTCGCTGGTATCAACGGGATGTCGTGATCGCGTCTAATGAGTTTTAATTAAAATTTTTAATCAATGAAAAGCGAGTGGTAATAAAATCTTGTTTACAAACTTTACTTCGTGCTTTACAGTGATCAGACATATCCATGCTAAAAAATATGTAATTTAATTAATATATTTAACCCTTCACGTAACAAGTCGGTGTGACTTACCGATCCTAATCAGATGGCGATTTCCCCAAAGTATTAATTAAAGTATTAATACTACTATACTATTAATTAAAGTATTAAAATGTTAATTAATTAAAAATGGTTGAAAAAAAGTAAAATAAACAAAAATTAGGCAATTTTTATGTTAATACGAAATTAGTTTTGGTAATGACGTAGTAGTAATCACGATAATAAAATGATAATAAATGTTGACAGTTAAATATGTTTAGGGCTGAAAAACAAAACTCGTATATTTTACTATCTTGAAAAAAAAGTTTAAATATTCATGAAAGGCAATTTTCTTTTGGAATTATGCAGTGAAAAAATCAGATATATCAGTTCCAAAACTCAATAAAATTATAAAATTACAAAACTTTAACCAACAATGCAAATCTCTGTAAATATTAATATTACGACCTCTACAACATCGCCCAACCTCAGAGCCATTAAAAATCGATAGATCGATAATCTAGTATATTTGCATGAATTCGCATACAACTTCGATTCGAAAAGGGGCTTTCGAATTGCGGGAAACGTAATGAAATACGAAACGTCAACTTGGAGGCAAAGTTTCCACGTGCGAGCGAAAATACGACGCGACTGCAATATCTATATTTTATTAATATTAGGATATGCAATAATAAACATATGCATAATTGAATCCGCGACACGCGAAACAGTTTCCGTATTTTCACCTGAGCAAATCCATTGATAACGGCGAAATATCCATGTATAGTTGAGTGACTTCGCGCGCACGTTAACGTTACGCGAATTCCCGCGCAATTTCAAAATCTATTTTCACTAATGTCTTCGGTTGTCTTTTATACGAAATCGCCGCGTGGTTTGTTAAGTACTCAATTCGCGCGGGATTCAACGCGGAGACGAATTTACATGCTCCGCTGGCGATTAACGACGTATTAAGCGGCTTAATGAAAAGTGCGCCGATGATGAATCATTTTTCGGCATTCGTTTTGCCGAGCGGCGGGGCCAACGCTGAAAGCCTTCCAATTAAACGAAATTAGTTGCGCACTCGGCAAGCGAATTCGCGGGCGAAATAAACACGGTGTAATTAAATTATGACACACGTCGCATGCATTAATTGGAGTTCGATTTCTTCGATTAATCAACTAGATTCGCGGCGGGAGAAAAAAAAACGTCGCTTATTATTGGCTCGGGAGACCGCTTGTAATTTATTGCCGATGGCATTCGATGCGATGTTTTGTAATTGCACATACAAATTTTGGCTCCCAATTACTTTTCAGTGTTTTTATTTTTATTTGTTAAAGCCTGTTTTTTCATATTATTTTGAATGGTTTTATTTTCAAGAAACATTTTTGTCTAAACATTTAAATTAAAGCAGAAACATGTACATACAGATATAATTAAACATGGCATTGGAACAAAAACAGATTGTACTTTACGTCGCCGAATTTTGAAACAAGAACATTTCAGTTTAGATACAACCTCGAAACCTACTTGACCCAAGATCGAACGTTCAATTTCGAACATTCGTTCTTGAATCAAATTTCGAGGATGAATGTGAAGTTTTCCACGTGGAAATATCCACAGGATATAAATTTTGGACAATATTAAATAAAATATGTGAAGTACAAGCATGTATTTAAAATCTGCTTGAACTATATGTGTATACTTTGAATTGTTGTTAAAATATACATCAAATTTGTTCGAATATTTCAAAAAGTTCGAATCACGTGGATATTTCCACGTGGAAAACTTCACATTCATATTTCGAGGTTGGATAAAAAACAAATTGATTTTGTTTCAATACTCGGCAACTTAAAGTAAATCTTTTCTTCTTTCAATGTATTTTTTTTGTGTCCGTAATTTTCAGTTTAACGTTAATTCGCTGTACTTTAAACGACTTTTTGTCACGCAGGCTTTTCGCACGTGTTATTTCTTCTTCCAAACTTCGCCCCTTGTTTCTCTGATTTGGACAGGTCAGCCCTCATTTCCATCTACCACACGCCCTGTACATCCATCCAAAACGTGACCTCAATCCTTTCCACCCAATCACATATTCCGCACTTTCCGCAATTCCCTTTTTACAGTTCGCTTCGCGTCCTCGTTTCCCCTCTCCCCCTCGTCGCCTCGTCATAAATTTGTCCTTCGTTTCCTTTGTCGCTCGCCGTAATTACGCGTCTTCGAGGCTTTGAGCGCGAAAAATGTTCAGCTTCCTTTCGAGAAAAGCAAAATGAAGAGAACGGCAGTTTGTCCTTTTACCGAAAACTTACGAGAAAATGAAGGTGGAAAATTAGGGAGCGAAAAAATTGACTCGGAGTCACGTAGCGCGACTTAAACCCGAGCGTTTCGTTGGCCGTTGCTTCGAATCGCCTCCGGAGTTGCCGTTAATTTTTATGCCCCGACTGAAAATTAGCGAACGCACTGTTGCAGGATCCACTTTGTCGCGTTTCTTCGAATCGAAATGAATCGCGGCGTATCATCCCCACCTTTTATTGCCATCCTACGTTGCACGAACACAAAGCTGAATTTGGCTCCATTTTCGCGCCATTATTTTTGATCGTGGAGTTTCGCTTTCCACAATCCACTTTCGCGCACCGACGAATTTCTTCCAATTTCGCTTTTACGTGACGCTGCGAATGTCGCGTCAAACCGCGTCAACGTTATAATTATTCTAGTTGATTTTTCGTTCGGTGACTAATATTTAAGGAGACTTTTCATTTGAAATGTCCGGCGAAAATTTTCTCAATGTATAACCCCGCTCATAATGTTGAAAAAATAATTTTGAATGTATTGATGATATTTTAAATTTGTTTTCTTTTTTTATAATTACAGTAAATGGTGATATTTTACATCCAGTATTACAATTCTTTCCTGACAATTTGATACAAATAATTTTTAATGTGTAACGTATTTTAAAAAAGTCACGATTTTACCGGGAAAAATTCACGTGATTAAAAAATACAAAGTGCGAAAATGTTTTTGAACATAAAAACGTATCAACTCATAAACGTAAGTTTCATTCGGAAATACTTTATTAATCATGTAAATTGGTGTTCGAATCTGTGACAAGCTCGTAGCTACGTAAGAATGTAAACAATGCTGAAGTATTTCATCGAATCAAATTACCTCCAACGTTTGTTTACATTTAAATACGATTGATAATTACACTGCTTCGTCAAAAAGTTTTCATCGATAAAACAAATGTTTTTCAATTACAAAAAAAAAATGTAATAACAAAATTAAAGAAATGTAAATAAAATGCAGAAAAAGAAATGGCATATTATTTGAACAATATTTTGTTTATGAAGAAACAGAACGTAATGTGAGAAATTGTGTTGTTTTTGATCTTGAAATGTAAAACTCTACTTTTATAATCAAAATTCTTTTAATTTAACTCATTTCATCATTTGCAATAGCATTTTCAATTGTATCATTACTGCAGCTTTTTTACTCTTTTATTTTACTATCATTACTGTTAACTTTTTTTTTTTTTTTTTCAATGTAAAGTTTAACTTCACATTACATACACGGAAAAGAACGTTAATGCGCCCAACCAGAATAATGATCAAATTGACAATAATATTATCACATTCACCAGAATTATGACGAATGCGACTGGAATCCTGGTCGTGCATACTAGACACTTTTTTGCGTGTGCATTTTAAATTTACAATTTTGTATTATTCTGCTGCACCGTAGATTGATCATTCAACTCCTCCACATTGCGTCTCGTAATTCCGCACAAACGTCCTTCCAATATACTTTAACGAAAAACGTCGTCTTAAATAAATAATACCACCGAACCTAACCAGCTCAACGACTCATTCAAATTTGACTTGCTAAAGTGCGAGAGGAAAAAGTGCACTGCTAAGGGAAATGCATTAAAGTTGCATTCGACGCGACCATAAAGTCAACTTAATGCTGGGGGGAGGTTGAATGTAAATGAAACGAAACGTTGAAGTTATTCGAATGAGCGGGGCGGAATGCCAACGAGCCGATTACGTTTTGACTAATTGATCGGCCGTTAAAAAGTCAACGGGAAATTATTGAAACGCAGGACTCGTGTGTTGCGAATCGAGCCGTAATTGCCGAACGGGTTGGAAAGGTCGCATTTCGCGTGCCCCAAGACGGCAATTGCGCTAAATTTGTCGGCGACGGGCGAAGAATTTACGAGACATTCGGATACGAAAGCTAATAGCGGTGGCGATAATTATCCTCAAACGGTGGCGCGAGACTAAGACAAACATCAATACTGGCTTCGATCGATTACGAAATACGCGCGCCCGGCGAATTCGCTGACGCGAATGAAGGCTAAATAGCTTATCGTCGCACATTTGTCGTTTTCCGCCATTGCGTTTGCGAATAAGACGCGACCTATTCTCGTGGTCGGAATTAAAACAATAGCAAGAAGGCAAACGAAACGATTCGATTAAAAATAGTTTCGGTGTATAACGATGAATGTTGAAACGAGAACTGCTCGATCTTGGAAACCAACTTCGAAAATTTCTCCACTAAAGAACGATCATTCGAATTTGAATATTTTAACACTCGGCATTCTGCGTTGAACCTGTTCTAATTTTGATGGCATTTTTTTCCCTGCACATTCAAAACATTTGGATTTTGCAGTAAATTGAAATACGAATAAGAAGGAAAAGGATACTAATACTAATAAGTATATAATACAAAAAATAAATTATCCTAGTTTTAAGTTGAAAATTTTGAATATTGAAATATATTAAAATATTAAAAAAGTTAAAAATATCTTAAAAAAATGAAAAATTCAAAAACGTTCAAAATATTTAAAACGTTTGAAAAATTAAAAAGTCATTAACAATTAAACAAATTTTTAAAAATAAAAAATTGTATTTATTAAATTTAAACGATTTAAGAAAAATGGAAAGTTTATGAACTATTTTTATTCTTTATCTATTATTTGTATTGTATTATACATTATATGGATTTTTGTATTATATAAAAGTCTCAAAATAACGTTATTTAGATTCTCTAAAATTATTTTACATTCTTCAAAATTACTTTAAACTCTTGAGAACTCTTGGGACTCTTTGGAACTCCTCAGAACTCTTTGAAATTCTTCAGAACTCTTCACAACTCTTTGGAATTCTTTAGAAGTCTTCGGAACTCTTTGGAATTCCCAAGAACTCTTCAAAACTCTCCTGACGTCTTTAGAAACGACAGAGTCACCAACCCCTTGTAATTATTAATTAAATATTAAAAAATTGTTGTATTCTCCCGTTTCTTTTAATCTCGCCCTTTTTTGGAGCTTGCCCTTTACAATTTGCCGTTTAATGTTTCAAGCGATCTGAATTGTTGAACGAAAAGCGAGGCACAACTATGACCGAGTTCTCTGGTTTTTGTTTGTTTTTCGCTTGTTTAAAGACCCGAGCGTTTTAAAAATGCAGGCTTTTAATCTTCGCGCGGAAGAAACGTCGCCGCCCGTGATAAAGTTGCCACAGTCACACAATCAGCCACTGCTTTCTGATAGATAAGACACCGCGCTCTACTTTTATCTCCCATTTTTGCAATCGCGATCCACGCCGTCGTTTCGTCCTCAATAACAGATGTCATGCCAACGACGGTCATTTCTTTCATTTCCCTTTTTGCTTTTGTTTTCTAATCCTGAAATAAGACCTGACCATTTTGAATAGATCATGCTGACTTCGTTGATTTGTAAAGTCAAATGGGTTAAGGGTCGCGGAGCTTTATGAGATTTTAATTGAGCTTGCAACGCGATCTATAAACACTCGTTAGAATGCACATTAGAATGCACATATTTTTCCATTGAAACGTGGCTTGCGTTTTGCACGAGGGAAATTATTGATTTCGAGTTAATATAAGAAAATTTGGAAAGACAAGTAGTTTTGAAATGGAAAGTCGGAAATTGATACGAACAGGTGTTTAATAATCAATGACATGATTGATTACGATGTTGAATGTAACAAGGTTTCTAATACGATGAGTAGAATAGATTGAATTTTTGCTTTGTTCGAATGTTCAAGATGACTTTGAAAAAAAAGGAGCAAATTAAGTTTAAAACGTTCTCAATTTTTCTTATTCCAAAGCTCTTGAAACATATTGATATTTCTTAAAATTCTTCCCTAGTTCTGTTTTTTTCTATTTTACAAGCATATGCTTTTACAGAAAATAATTTTTAACTTTTTGCTTCATTTACTTATTTCTCATCGAAACTTTACTGTCGAAAGATTTTTTTCAATCAAGAGTATTAATTTTCTTGACAAAAAATTAAAAACTATCATAGAAAGTATTAAGTGTAAAAAAACAAAAACGTATATTAAAAGCTAATAACACTGAATGGTTTGAAATTAGACATTAAAGAAAAAGTTCGATGAAACTGCCGACATAACAATTGACTCCAAATACTATTTGATTACAATAATTGATACGATTGCCACAAAAATAACATTAATTAATAATTTCCCTTTCCGAATCACCTCGTGCGGAACATTCGATTTCACTTGCGATTACGCTGCTGATCACGACGGAAATCCGATCCACGGAAAAGTGCAAGGAGCACTTTTATACGCTCGATAGCAGCTTGTGAATAACGACTATCATAATTCATGTCATTCGACAAGCCGTCAAACTTTATCGGTTTAACGCAAAATCGTTCTGAAATCACTGCATTTAGAGCACGGGACCATAATACCCCGCAATGTGTGTCGTTCGACTGCATTTTTCGAGCCATTACACGTCCCTATGAAATTCTAATACGTTCGCCAAACGTAACCCAACTGCGTTACCAAAAACCTGCATCACCGTTGATTTTCATTTCACCATATTTTTCATATTTATTATCATCGTCGATATTTTCACACGTCGGTGTTTTGCATAAGAATTTGGATCAATTTTTAACGACTGACGTGTGACTCGTTTCAAAGAACACGTCAACAAAATGTGATACAAATTTGCTCAGTGGTAAAAGATTAAAAATTGTCTCAGGAACAATAGAATTATTAGCTGGAAATCAATCGATAAGAATTTATTCAAATTAATTGAATTCATTGTAAAATTAAATTAAATTCAAATTATTCAAATAATATTTAACTTTTTTAAAAAAAATTGATTTTATATAAAAAAAAAACTGTTTATTTTCTAATAGTTTTGTGACCCATTTTATGTAGTGAAATTTGTTTTTGTATTGCCGGAACGAAGAAAAAATAATAAAAGATGCAAATTTCAGTGAAGCCAATTTATTTTACGTCAGTCGAACAAAAATACTTGAGGCATTGTTTTATAAGTTTTGTGATTAAAAAATGTATAAATATTCACGCTACATATTTGTGTTTAATACTTTAAAAATGTTAAATTTGTCATAAATCTCAATCTCTATAATATATTTCAATATATTTTTAAACTATTCACGGTTACAATAATCATCATGCAATAAAACAAAAGTGGTAAATTTAAAGAAAAGCGAAAATAAAACTCAAATATAAAAGAAAAGTAATATTCGTTCCAAGTAAAACAATTTCTATAAATAGTTTAATAATATCAAGAACCAAAGTTTCGAACTTACGCCACTTTAATATGATTCAATTTTAGCGTTGTACATTACATACATAAATTTTAATGTTATACAATGCATTGTTTCTATAACTTTCTTTTTGATGTTTCAATTAACTTTTCTTTTTATAAAAAAGTACTCCTTTTAAGAATTTAATGAAATAATTAATTCAATATATACTTTAAATTAAATTATCTCGATGTTAATTGTAATATAAAGCTACTCTACGATAAAATAAAATTGCCCCTGTTTTTTCCTAATTTGTTGAATAAGAAAGAACACAATTCCTATTTGCGAATAATAAAAACTGTTTTCTCGTCAACTTTTTTTCTACGTAACTTCTTTCGCGTATACGTCATTAACTGTTTTATGATACCGGCAAAAACACCGTACGGAATTTCATCAATTTTGTGATTTCGGACTTCTCAACATCCGGATTTCATGTTTTATGTATTTTAATTTAAACAGTGACATGCGAACTTCCTTATTATTTCCTCTTACTTTTGTGAAAATTCAAAACAAAAGCTAACTTCATTTTGAATCAAACAAAAGATAAATTAATATGAAAACGAAACAAGAATAGAACCATCCAACAGGTATATTTTTTTATTTGCAATGTTCACGATTCAAGTATAAACTTATGACAAGCTGATTTCTTCAGAAAAACACGTGTTTGAATGTGATTTTTAACTAAATATAATTTGAAGTAGAATTTATTTTCGTAACTTCGTATAAATTTCATGGAATTGTTAATAATTCTGTTTAAGAGACATTATAAATGAAAAGGACTGAAAAATTGTATGTTGAAATTAATAAAAACATTTGTTTCGTATATTTGAGAATATATTACAATATTTTCAAAATATAATTCCATGTTTTTAAATTTTCAAACCTTTGACAGCAGTTTTCTCACAAAACCCAAATCAATTTCTCAATCGCTGTTTTCTTAAAATAATCAATAGTTGAGTTATCCGTTTTACTTTCTACCTAAAAAAATTGTCAATATTTAATTTAATGACAAATTTAAAGGCGAAGTTAAATTTGACAAAAAAACTTTATGTACCTTTTCAAGAACAGTTATGTAAGAGATCACTGCAACGGTTTACAACACATTTCGACACGCGAAATTGACTTACAAATTGACCATTAATACAATTTCCTTACTACTTCCTGGATAAATAATAATTCTTGAAGAAAGAAAGAAACGAAAAATGTAAAAAATAATAAAAAGTTCAAGTACTTACTTTATTCATATAATAAAGTTCTCTTGCAAATGCGAAAACGGTAATGTAAAATGGTAAATTAAAAACAATTATTTAAATTTTATTTCATTTTAAAACCAAACCGTATTTCCAGGTCTACCAGAAAATATAGTCGCTCTAATGAGAACTAGCAATTATTCGCTATCAAGAAAAATAAACGAATAAATCATCGAGCCGTAGAAAGAAATAGAAATTAATTACTTCAATTATTCGGAACAATCGCACCTCGTTTCTTTTCTTTTTTGTTTTCATCTCTTAGGAGCAATAATATCAGAAATCCATGAATCAATCATCTCTGGACACAACGCGCATCTATCATTCTTCGTCCGGCGAATTTCGCGCCATCAATCTCGCACTTTCGTTTTCGCGCGTGCAATTAAAAATCCCGGCGCTAAATTGAACGAGATAAGGCGCGCGCGTGAATTTCGCGGGCAAAAAAATGAGCGGCAAAGTGTTGCGCGGATCCGCTCGGGCCATAATTCAACCTAATTATATGAAAAACTCAACGAACCGTGTGGATCGTACGAAAATATTAAAACCGGATAAATATCAAATATTTATCCGGTATCCAACGTAATCGTGTTGTAATTTCAAATTACATTTCACATTTCAATTCGATTCAACGGTTCATCGATTTCAACATTTTTTTACCAATCGTCGAATCACTCGCTTTTCATCTTACGAGGATAATATGTATTCATGAAATTTCGTTTAACGACTCACAGTCTGATTACAAGCAAGGTCACTGAACTTAAAAGAAAACCTCGGAAACATCATTTTCATTGGTCGCTTAAATCAGCCGTCAATTTTGCGTTTGCCCATAGCGCGAAGATTTTCATTCCGAGCGACCGAGTTATTGTACTTGACGTGCGCGCGAATCAACTTTACATGACAATGGGCTTATTAACTTTCGGGATAACCATACACGATCATTATGCTATTGATCATCTACCTGGGACCTTAATTGATAAAATTCGCAACGGCTTTCCGCTCTTGCGTCCTTTAACGTCGGCACTTTTTTAATTGCGTGATAATCAAGTCCAAAGTCGAGCTTCATTTGAGCTCAATTTCACCGTAATTACGTGCCCCCTAATTTAGTTGACGGCAATAGCCGCAGATTTTTAAATTACTTCGCGTCAAGATTTCTTTTTTTTTCATGCAAATCAATCAATTGATTTTAATTAATTATTATTTATAATTATTTATATTATATTTATCGGTCAATAGAATTGTCAATTGAAAATAATTAAAATTAATACGAAATGTGATTTTACGTAAAAACATTTAATACTTCATATGCCGATTTTTCAGGATTAGTGTATTTAGAGAAAATACTTTGTTTGTTGAAAAGAAACGTCAATGTTTTGCAATCATGTTGATTCCTTTTGAATGAAAAGTATTATTTTGCAAGAAACGGAATGATTTTTTCATTGATAAGAAAACATAAAATTTGTTTGCACATAATTTTGTAAAGATGTTTTAAACATATTGAAATAACATTGTTTGCTTGTATATTCTATGAATATTTATATCAATTATAATTATCGATAATATGGCATAATCCAATATGAAATCAATAACAGAACCGCGCGGTGCACGTATTTTGCTTATTTCGTTAACGAAATAATAACAATTGTACAGTCATTTATTTCGCCTGAATTTTGAAATCTAATGAGCTATATTTTGTGAGCAATATCTATAATAAGTGAAATATGTAAACATCAAAGTGCAGTTTAATTAGTTTGTTTGACTAAGCTGATATATACAATTTACAATTTACCGGCGAGGTGCGCGTCATGACCTGGAAGAATTGCATTATTTAATACCACACTCTTGCAATTAATCACGCTAAATAGTACGAAACCCAGAAAAACATTATTCACGACAAAAATCAACGCACCACTGACAAAGTGATATTTGAATGTAATACCGACTACAAAAAATGCGCCAGTTATAAAAATATTTGTTAGTTCAAATAATTGTGTATCATTTGAACTTGTCAGGGTGACCACTATTTTTATAAAACAAAATTCCCCGACTTTTCCAGGCTTTCTACAGGTTTTAAACAACTTTTCCCTGACCTTTTGATAAAACAATGCGATGTATTTGAGTATATATTTTCTCATATAAGAATAACTTGTTTCTATAATATCAAAAAATAATCATCAAAAACTGTTATTAATTTTAGCAATGCATTTTTTTCTATATAAAAATGAAGCGAAATGAGATATGAAAAATTAGTGGACGTAATTTATGAGTTTGAAGTTTCCAACGTTTATAAGTGAACGAAAATAAAATCTGATATACTTGTCTTTATACAAATAATAGTACTTTTTGATTGGATAATTTTATATGAAAAAACTAGAATATTTCAAGGTCCGAGGATATAATTTTATCATTTCCGATTACAAAGTATGTTAATAAATTATATATAATTAATTTTCGTTTATTAATAAACGTTGGAAACTTCAAATTCATAAAAAAACATTACTTCGTTTCAAATCCAAGACTTTCCGGTTTGACGAAATGTCGAGCACAAAATTAACACCACATAATCCAGCGGGAGAAAAATGGACCCTTTGATCTCTAATCTCGTTTACTGAAAATCAAACTATCGGCATGTCATCGACCGGCGTAGTACTTCGCCCCGTCCGAGCGTTAATCAGCGTCAATTAACGCCGGGTTTTTTCTTCCACCTCCTACGAAACACGCGGCCCCTCGCCTTCGAGTTGGTCAAAAACACTCCACGGCCGAAGTGTTTTTAGCACGATCGCGGCATTTCCTTCTATTTATAAACGGCGCGCTCATTATTGTGGATACACAAGTTTGAGCACATTCGTTAGACAGCCATCAGTTTGAGAATTTGTCTCATACATTCCCACTATAAATTGTTGTGATATTTATGAAATGCGGATATAAAAATGTAAGTATCGATTTACAAAACACACGAATCGAATTTTACAAAACACAGTAACGTTTCGTAGCATTAAATTACAAATCTACAATTTTTAATTATTTACAATTCTTATGAATATTTTAAAACAAGTTAATTGTAAAATTAACATACATAGTGGACGTTGCCACATTTTTCCGAACGAATTTCAACTTTGAGTTCATTTTTTATTAAAATGTTTTCATATTTTATTCAAAATGATATATGGAAGAATGCAATATTATTCATGAAAATACGAATCTTTTTCAATTCGTCGTGCAGACAAAACACGTTGCGAATTTCTGTGAAATGATTAACGAAATATCATCTTCGTGTAAGATACTCGTGCGTTTTTACAATGGCCATTAATAAACAAATGCAAAAAAACACGTGGAAAATTAGGTAACATTTTAAAGCAATCGTAAAATGATTTCATATCACCGCTGAAATACAATTTCGACGAGAAATACGAACTATTTATCGAATTTAAATAATCGATCGCAATTAGTTCGGAAGACACTGCAGGGAACGAGATTTAGCGGTTTTCGAGGGTGCTCGTGGCTTACGTTCGCGTACGTAACTCCATCTGAAATTATTTCGCTTGACCTTTTGACCCACAAAGCAATGACTGGCCGCGTTGATCTGCTTTCGGGAAATTCGACGGTAAATTATGTAGGCGAAAAGCGGTCCGCTTGATGGGAATAAAAATATGCCGGCGTAACGAAAAGTTAAGTGCAACGGGAATATCAAAACGCGGCAACGCGTCGCCGGTTTCAATGCAATTTCAATACGGTAGACTCTTGAACCGTGTTTTTCATGCGTCGCTACGTTGTAAAAGATTTTTAGAAAAGGAACGGCACGGAATTTTGAGGAGGGAATTAAAAAATACACGATAAGCGAAACGTCCGCGTGTCTGACGCATA
Organism: Aradophagus sp. ZL-2020; assembly: GCA_022817685.1. Classification (NCBI taxonomy): domain Eukaryota; kingdom Metazoa; phylum Arthropoda; class Insecta; order Hymenoptera; family Scelionidae; genus Aradophagus; species Aradophagus sp. ZL-2020. Next base: position 13,744 of record JABFOV010003925.1, read on the forward strand.
CCTGACGAAATTACCATGTTTTATCTTAAACGTATGCGGCCATATAAATAATCTCGCGAGCGACAAACTTATCTCGATTAAGTCATAATACATTTTCCTTTCCCAAATGAATATGTAATCGATGGCGGTAATTTAATCGCCGCGTTCGCCGTTCGAGAAAACGTGCGAAAACTCGCGGATGTTTGCATAAACGTCCGACTGGCGAACAAAACAGTTTCCACACTTTTCGCTTTTCACAATTACGACGCCCGGCAGGGAGGGGGAATCTCTTGTCGATTATCATATTCGAGCTAGATTCGTTTCGCTGTGTTATCAAGTTTAAAAAAAAGTAAAGCAGATATTGGTAAAATTTTAAATGGACCATTCTTTCGGATTCGAAACTGATCTCAAACTTCAAGAACTTGGGAAAAAAACATTCAAGCGTTTCATTTCCTCAATTTTAAAACTCACGTTTTATATTATAATAGTTTGCTTGCCTCTCACTGGAATTGATGTATCGAAACATGAAGTTTAAAGCTGAATTTTAAAGATTGTGTTTTTGTTATATTTACATTTTACAAGAATTGTCATTTATTTACTCTCATTATTGGAAATACGATAAAAATATTAAAACTCACTTCGATGGACATCGCAACTACTGATAAAAAATCTGAATCTTCAATCCACCAGAACTTGTTACCGTTACTGTAAAAACAAGTGTCTTAATGTCCAAAAATTTAAGATACTTTTGACATCTCAAGCAAACGTGAATAAGGAACAAAGATGAAAAATTCACTCATGTTCATGATTAAGAAACAAAATAATAAAAATTTAAACAAAGATAACAAAACCTTCCTTTCAATATTTACTATTTCCTTTTTCTTGTCCAGAACGCAAAAAACAATTGAAACGAGCATTTGACAGTTGTCCCATTTTTACAATGCAATAAACAATAAATTGAATTTTTTCCATTCACACGTCCACAAATTACAAAATAAATAAAGTAATATCCCGCATCGTGTCCAGCCGCTCGAAATGCAACGAACGAACGAACGAACGGATCTCGCTACCTCGGCGTCCAAGTCCCACGCGCATGCCTTGCACCAATAATGCGGTCTCGTTTGCGTCGCATTGTCTCATTAACTCGGAGCAGGAAATCCGCCGGCGCTCCAACAGGTTAAGAATCTGAAATCGCGCGCGAAAGGAAAAACGGGCGCGGGGGAAAAAATTTGGTTCCGGCCGCGCCCTCGGCTGGCTGCATCCACAACGCCGTTCACGTGCCGCGACTGTGTGCAAACGTTGGC
>JABFOV010003926.1:0-15025 GCA_022817685.1 Aradophagus sp. ZL-2020
TCTGAGTTTACTTAACACAATTTTTTGTATAGAGAGAGTAAGTCATACACATATATATCTCACTTTTTTTTGTTTTGTTATTATGTTTATAAAGGACAACTTTAAATATTATTATTTTTTTCTTATAAATTGGTCATTTATTTTTTGTTTTAAAATTTATTTTTTTTTTTTTTTTTTTTTTTTTTTTTTTTTTTTTTTATTTTTTTTTTTTATTTTAAAATTTTTTTTTTTTTTTTTTTTTTTTTTTTTAATAATTTCGTCGTGGAGTGTCTCAGATAATAATAATGTCTTCAATAAGTATGCAACGATTGATAGCAAATCGAATCGTGACGTTGCGTGTAAAAAACCGTTGTCATTTTTCCCCCCAACCGTTTTCGATTTCGTGGTCTCGTTTTCATGACCCCGACCCATCTACACTTAAGTGGGATTAATATTCCAGATTACGACTAAGCTGGACAACATTTCGGGATCATTGAATAAATATACCCTAACGGAACACCATACTTATTGTACGTGCAATATACGTAATGTTCTATTGGGGTATACGTTTGTTATTTGTTTGCGATGATTATAGCAGGCGCTCGTTTTTGGTGCGAGTTTTATCATATTTGCCGGAGGGAAAAGGTCGATCATTTCGGACGGTAAATAAATGCTCGATCTTGTTAATGCAGTCCGTATCGTAATTTCCGGTTCAATTTTTGCCGACCGTCGCGAGCTAATTAGAGAATTTACGGTTACAGTGCGGCGCACATTTTGAACCGTTCTAAGGCACGTTCGATGGCTTAATAATAATAACAATTGTCGATTGAAATAATTAATTTTATCGGTTGCGATTTATTCGAGGCTGTGAATGAAAATGAACTTATATCGTGCAAACAAAAAAAAATTCGTACCGTAAGTGTTTTTTTACTCAAAGTTAAACAACCGGGGAATACATTGAAATGAGGAGAGGAAATAATGGAATCATTTTCTATCGACAACTGCTTATAACTGTTCCAGATAACTTTTATAACTACGAAAAATCCTTGATTCAGTAACGAATATTTGCTTTCGAGCATTCATTATTCAGTCGTGAGTTCTTCGTGAGAATAAAATGATTTCATACTTTTCTGGATTTGAATTTTACGATTTCAATAGTGCTTTGAAGTAATTAATAGCCACATTTTTTTTGTAAGTAAACAATTTTAAACTTAAAATCGTATAATTTTGAGTTGAACGAAATTTTTATTTTGTTAATAAATTTGAAATATCGTTTAAACTACAAAATTTAATTAATTATTCTGTGATAATACAGTTATGTAGAAATAATAAATCATTTTTTTATAAATTATATATTTTTTTGTATCACATGTAAATATTTATTATATACATAACATATTATTTTCCAGAATAATTGAAACGCAATATGAATCCACTTAGACGTTGGATTTTAAGATTTTGTTCAATAATTTATTAAACTTTCTGGAAAAAAAGTGATTATAAAAGAAAAGAAAGAGAAAAAGCGCTTTGAAGGAAATTTTAGTATCAAGTTTATTGTACGACATAATTATATAATTAATAAAAGACAGTTAAAAAGGATTTTATCTTTACGTTCTTTACTAAGTGGGTCACGATGTTTCGCTGTATATAAATTTTTTAAGCGGAACGCTTAAAAAGTTTATTTTTATTGTAATTATGATACACGCTGCTTGTTATTCATTCAAATGTGTCATTCGGTAATTGGAATTTTCCATGTTTATGTATGTATATAAATCATGTGTGCAAATAATTATGCAGATTACTTTTAACTTTATTTTACAATTCATTTTTTTTGCTACTGGTTTATCGTCGAAATTGTTTGCAACTGATGATTGAAAGCTGTCTCATTAATTATTTAATTATTCAAATGTATTAGTATTGAAAGTCGTACATTTTTGAGATGAAAGAAAAGAAATTTTCGAATACAATTTATCAATGATCGCGTTGCTGGAAACTGATCGTTAAGAATCATAAAATGTTTGATAAATTAATCTTTTAATCGCTATTCAATTAATTATTTGATTATTATTTTATTGATTATACAAATGTTTGAAGATAAAATTTATTAGAGTTCATGACTTTTTCTATACATTCGAAATTAACCCTCCAAGTTTTACCGACCCCCCTTTTTTCCAATGAAAATAGAGTTGACGAAATGGAGAAAGAGAATGAAGAAAAATGGTAAAGCATCTTAAACATTTTTTTTTTTCTTAATGCGTTGTATAATAGAAATATGATGCACAGTATTTTATTCCATTTATTGTTTATCATTGTGGAAATCAGTAATGTTGAAATGCGACGACGTCATTTCTTTGCATTCTGTAAAAATCTATCGATAATGAGGAGTTAAAACTTAATACCAGCAAAGTAATCGAAAACAATTGACGTCCAAGTCGATCAATATTTGAATTCTGTTGGGCGCCCGACTCGCGCTTTGTCATTCGATAGCAAGGAACACGTCAAAGCCACAATACAATTAATGCTTTATGCTTGCCGAAAGATAATACTCATTCCTTCTTTTCAAGCTTCCCTCAACAGTCCAGTCTCGAGTAGCGCACGTTTTTTCTCTCCCATCGTCGTTGCGTCACTTTTGATTTCCTACACCGAAAATATTGAGAATCATCGTTTTCATTTAGGAAGTAGGAACTTTTCTGCAGATCTTTTGTGTAAATCATCATATTTATTCGACTCGAAAAAGTATCTGATTTCAGTAAAAAATAGAAAAAACTGAAATTTTAATTGATTTCTGTTTAAAAACATTATTGAACTGTTCCAGTCAGGGTCTTGCATCAAACTTCGTTTTAAAGTTGTATTACAAATACACTGAGAAAACCATATTGTAACCACTACAAGATATATTGTAACGTGGACAATTACATACAGCAAACTATTTACAATATCATATCGTAACTAATTCAGCCAATAATATTAATAGATTGCTTTATTTCGACCAATCAGCATACTGGAATTTGTACAATCCATACTCTACGATATCATTTTCTCGGTGTACTTTGATCGATATTTAATCGTGAAATCGATAATTGAATTACTGTAGCTCCTCGAAAATGTACACCCCCGTGCCACGTCATATCATTATTTCCGTGTGTCACTTTTGTCAGGCGCTCCCGTGCCATTGTCGCGAGAGTATCGCAAAGTCGACATGGCAAAGGAGCGTCTTGTTTGGCATTCTTCGAGCCGGCTGTATGCGTTAGCCGCTTATCCATTTAATTAGTGAAACAATGGCCGACACCCGCGGGGGAAGGGAACGCAAAAGTTGAACGCAAACAATGACATTCACGCCATTCAATGTGATAATTCCCAACATTTTCGGGCGATTCGTCGCTGAGGGACAAAAGCACGATTGTTTCACTTAATTTTCTTCTTTTTAATTATTATTATTATTATTATGATTATTTTGAAAGTTCGTTGCGTCACTCACATTCGGACATTATCCTTGAAACGCGTATCAAATATGGTGTCGAAGCTCGGCCAGTGTTCCAAATGTGACACTATTGCGGATCAACCGAGGAAACTTTTGCAAAGTATAATTGCCGTACAAAACCTATGATTAAAAGCTTTGACAAATCTGAAAAAAGGTCCGGTATGTTGTTTGAAACTGCCTTAGAGTTTTGGTTGGAAAAAAAATGGGATTACGTTTTTCACATAGCTGGGATTTCAGGGTTTATTTTTCAAATAGTGAATCCTTTGAGAAAAGCGAATGATGGTATTTAATCAAGCACATATATAGTATAATGAAAGATGACGTAACCAGTGTAAGCTAGAATTAAAAATTATTTGAAAATAAATTTCATCTTTAAATTAAAATTCGAATTAAAAGCTGTTACGGTTCTGAACTTTGAACTTTTTGTCGTAAAATGTACTAAAAATTATTTCGTTGAACTAGCGTTGGTAACGAAAAATCGTATGAAACATTCTCAGTCGATGATCAATATTTTGATTCGAGCTCGAAAATGACAATTGATAGTAATTAAATTAAAACGCCCGCATACGAATTTACATTTCAATAATTAAACAATTGTTAAACAAAGTGGACTATTTAAATGTTACATCGCATTACGTATCGACATCACTCGATGATTATTTGATGAAAAAGTTGAATAATTATTTGTACATCTCTGCGATGGAATACGCTTAATTAAAATTTCGCTCAAACGTATGTGCGATTTTAAAGCTTCTCCGGGTCACGTGACCGACTTAAAATCAATAGTACCGTCTCTCAAGTTGGACAGATGAATTAGGCATGTTGCCAATAAAAGGAACATCTACTTTCCAAGAGAAATTTTGATAAACATTTTCATAAAAATTACCGTAACTTGTAGCGTTGCAGTTATGTATTAAATCTGACACAAAATCTTCTTTTCTATCGTATCATTAAAAAAAAGGATTTCTTTTTTCGAGATTGTATAGTAAAATGAAATATTAAAAAAAGTTTATTTTGAAAAAGGAAGAAGCAATTTTTAAAGAGTCGTGAAATTTGTTGTAACGATAAAGACTACAATACGATTCGGGCGTTCGCGTAGCTTCGCGTTTGACTATGTGCGGATAAATGAATGGTAAGGTGCAAAGCCGACTTGTAGTTGGGGTCTTGAAAAACTTTCTGAAATATTGAGAAGCTTTTAAAAGACTTTCTATGTTCGATTTAGATCTCTAGCCGTGTAATCTTTCTTTCTCGTCTGCCACCCTTTTTTTTGGTCTTTTTCTTTGCCAAGTCTGATCCAGAACGACCCCGTGTCTTTCCTGTTTATTTGCTCTTTCTCTTCCACTAATTCTGTTTTGTCACTTGAGTTTAAATTTTAAACCAGTCGTTATTAGCTTTTTATCGTGGATCGGATCCTCTGAAAATATGGAAATTTAATTACGCATCGTTTAATGAAAATTTATTAAATAAAAGTTGAATCAATGAAATTGACGTTTCAACAGTTATATCTTTCTTTGAATTGAAATTGAGTCAACATTGATAATGTTAATAAATACTTAAATTTGTAAGAGTTTTAAATTTTCGAATTTCGTCTTTAGATTCATTACTTAATGCAACTGAGTGCACCACCGTCGGTGTGCATCAGGCCACCAACACAAATCAAAGTGGACCCCGCGAATTCAATCAGAATTTCATAGGCAAACGGATTCAGCTTCATCGCAGTAGATGGCGTTCCAATGGTTGCGTATTGCGAGGAGACGTGATGTTATTTTGCGCATCGACCAATCTAGCCTGGAAACCATCCGACAAAGCTTTCGTCATTCGCATTGTGCCGCTTCAATGGCCATTTTGGTTTCGACTGTTTTATTAATGACGTTACAATTGTACCGTTTATTGGTGCAATTTGCCAAAATGCTCGGCCACAGCGTTCCTTGGCTTTGTGTAACATTGCTCGAAAGATGGTGGATATCGTTTATTGAAACATTGACTGGCGTTACACGTTGAATCAAATATATTTACGTTTTATTTACCTTTTTGAAATTGATTTTGCAGAAAGTGAATTATTGTTTTAATTTATCTTATTGTGAGAATAATTTATTTTGAACCATAAACTGACTTGTTTCCTTTTTCAGAGAAATAGTAACAAGTGAATCGAAAATAGTAAAAAAGAAGCAGCCTTTTTGATTATTTTGTTGACACATCACATTGTCGTTATATTTATTGGCTGTGAGAGTGAGCCAGCAACTTTGGCATTGACACGGATGAAAATTTACTTGCATTTCGACACCATTCAGATTAATACATCAAACAGATGAAACAAACGCAGAGAGAAAAAAGTGTCGACAAATTAGGCATTCCACGCGAGTTTCGTCAAACTTGCGCGATTATCGGTAATCGATCGGTAATGTATAGAAAACACCTGGAGCCAAAGGCGAGCCGAAGCGCCAGGCGAGTTGTGCGAAACTTTAAACATCATTGTATGCCCGAGGAACCGGGCGTTCTCGTCACCACATGCACCTGTCAGTGCAAGCGCTCCGCTCTCGCAACGCCATGGCATACGTGCACGTGCATAATTGACCAAAGCAGTCGACTAGGGGATTGTTGACTCATCCTTAAATAGCACCGTTCGTGCTTAAACTTCAATTTCCGCTGCTGTCGTGGCAAGCTCTGCCGCGATGTTCTCCTCCGGGCACATTTTAGTTTCCTTCGTTCGCAATCGTCTTTACGCTTGTTTTAGCACATGTTTAATCTCTGTTGATTTCGAGTCTTCGAAAAACGATGAAACTGCCGGTAAAGGTTAGAGATTTCTTTGAAATTCAATGGAATTTTTGAATAAAATCCATTAATTTCTTCACCCGTGGACGGCAAAGTACTTTTTCATTCCAAAGCAGTAAATCGGCGATCCGTCGATACTTTGCATCGCGGACGTTTTGCTGAAAAAAGGATCTCTTCGACTCAGCGACTTGAGGTATTTTTTCTTCGCAAAATAACTGGACCACCGTTTCGAAAAACCACGTACGTGCAACGAAACGGTCCGGCTCGTTAACTTTTTAATCCTTCGTCCGGTTATTCAAAATCACTTCTTCATCCAAGTTGCCGAGTTTGCCGTAGCAACTTTTGCGCGCAGCAAATCACCCGACAAGAAGAGGTCTCGAAACTTGGACCCAGCATAGTTTTCATGCAGCTGGTGTATCGTGTTTTCATTGCAGAATTGTTCGAGCTCCATATTATATATTATCAGCGTGCTCACTAGCATACAAAGTTGTCGATCCTCGAATTCTCGAGCAACTCCCCCGAGGCTACGTCAAGTGTATAGCACGAGCCATTTTAACGGGGCCATTTTTCGACCCCGTGACGCATTCGAAAGCGCGTAAGCCACAATCGTGCTCCATTCGCCGTTTCACATTTCGTCGGTCATAAGATACATCCAAAATGAAATTCGCGAACAACTCAAACTTCGTTGGTTAAAAAGTGAATGAGATGAAACTTTTTTTCGGTCCATTTTTTTTACTTCGTTTTTCGACTTTGATCAAAAGTTTTATCGTGCCGCACGGGCAAGTTTTAATGTCAGTTCTTACGGTCGATATCATTCGTGTGAAAATCTTCTGTCTGCGCACTGTTGTGAAAAAAGAACGTTTATCACATTTTTTTCATTCGATTTTTACATTTATGTTTACACGATGAATGACAATCGATTGCGATTTTAATTTGAAGAATAAATTTTAATTTATAGAAAACGCGTTCCATAAATATAGTTTTACAGTTTTTTTTCTCTCTTTTTTTCCAAGGCGAACAGCCGGATTTGCCCGACGGCAGAAACCTAATCGGCTTATAAAATAATATTTAGTTTTGCGCATCTCTTACTGCTCCGGAACAGTTTCAATACTTAGCTATCGGCCGGGCTGCGCTGGTTTACAGCCGACTTTCTGTAAGCAGTTGATTCGCGAATTATTGGAGTTCGCGCTTTATTATTTAGCCCACTCGAGATAGTGGAATCGGCTTGTACGAGCGTGAACGATTACTTTGTTGATGCAACGAACAATGCGAATTTGGCGGCAAATTTCGCAGGCCTTGCGTCTTAATTAATCGTTTTATGCCCCGATTCATCGTGCCAAGCTGCATTTCCGATAAGTTGCAATGTTGCGCAGTCAATATTTGCCGAGCGAATCTGAATGACAAACTGAAGTTGTATAATTATGGAACCACTTAAAAAGTGTATGTTTCGTAACTTAAACTGTTTGAATATCAAATATAAACTTCTTTTTTTATATCATTAAAAATTTTAATTTGACATGAAAATATGTTTCGCAGTAACATGTTTGGAAAGTGATATTATTTAAGTTGTTTTATCGGCGATTCTACAGTCATGCCACAGTACAAATTTACTACTCAAGTGACCTCCGAGATACAATTAAATACATTTTGACATTTTCTATACAAAGTTACGAGTGGTTTTGTAGTTGTAGCACAAAGTGTGTGAAACGAATGTTGAATAATAGTACGTGTTAAATTGTGAAACACGCCAGTTCCCAATTAAAAAATTATATAAAAAAGAAATCATTAAGTTTGTAATCTGTATCGTTACACTTTTTGTGTTCTTTTTTTCAGGTACGTAAGGCAGTCGTACGTGAAGAAATACGATTTCCACGAGTTGCGACAACAAATGCTAACGTCAGAAATACACGACTGAGATAGTGACGAAGGATTGGTCCTCGCAATTGAATATGTGAGTTTTTATTTTCTTTTGTTTACATACTGGCGAAAAAATTACTTTTTCTATCTATAAATTTAAAAGATTTTGCACACTTTTAATACCTTAGACACTCAAAGTATCGCAAACTTTGACTCCTCAAAGAAAAGGACTCCTCAAATTTTTGTCGAAGACTATGCCATCTCAAAATTTTACATGTATTTTTAAATAGAAACTTTTAGATAACATTGTTTTCGGCAGAAAATTAAGGAGTCCTTTTCTTCGTCTGGGGTATCGATGTGTCGTTAAATTGTATTAAAATAATTGTTGTGCACGAGTAAACATTGGAAATTTCATCTGCATAACAATTTACATAACAAATAATAAAGCACCGAAGTGGCATCAATGTTTACTCATCTTTTGCCAAAGCACTGTAACAATTTGTTTATTCCTTTGGCTCACATGGTCGAGAAGCTTTCCAACGACCCCGTTATCCAGTCGAAACGCTTTATTCCCCTATCATTGACCGTGTTGTGCAGTTTACTGGCCGGCTTAAAGTTCGAAGGCTACGCTCGATATCGAGGTTCGCGTGAAGCTTTCGTAAAAATGCGGCCGATTCTTTTCAATCTGACGCCACAATTTATGCCATTCCCATTGCACGCGGTTTGTAACAAAGCCTCGTGTACAATGCAAACTCGGATCAAAATTGTGCACGCATTAACGGCGTTACACCCTTACATCGCAAGTATGCGAGCGTTCAGATTGAGATTGAAATAGTCGAGGTCAAAATGAAATTTATCGACTGAAATTCACTGGTACGGACGACTGACTTGTGTTAATAGACAAACCACAACTATTACAATATATCTATATATATATGTCACAATATATTTTTAAAAAATTCTTGTTTTTTGAGGGATTTGAACTCATGGGTAGCTATTATACTTTCGTAATTTTGTTATTAGCGGTAAAATTATACATTGTGTATTTTAATACATAAATTATACATCATAGAAAGTCATTGTTGCGATTCCAACGGAATAAAAATAAATGACACCGCCTTTCTCAAACGAATATCCAATCCGGGACATTATCTTTCCGTCTCGTCTTACGCCATAAAGGGCCTCAATTTTCAAACTGTTGAACCGTCAGCGGAAAACGGTCGAAAAAGCGCTACGATTACATGTGAAATAAACCTCGCATCATCCAAACGTTCCTCGGAATTGGACGCGGACAAGGGAACGGAAGGTAAAGAAGAAATATAATCAGTGGATTCGATTTGCGCGACAGTTTTGTTACTCCCCTCCCCACACGTTCAGAGTATCCCGCGTATGAGCGCCAAATGGACTGACGGTTGATTAAGTGCGGTCGGCAAGTGGCTACTTTACATGATCTCATTTCAAAACAGCCGTTCGTCGAAAATGACTTTCGGGGCCATTACAAAACAGCCAGCTTGTCAAGAGAACGTCATTATCATCAAAAGTCAATCAGTTTTAGGATCATTGGCAAAAACGTAGAGTTGAACTAAAAATCAATCAGCTTATAAACAATATATTTGGTAAAGCTAAATTTTGGATTAAGTGAAGCAATGGTTAAATTCGATTGAGGTGACTGCCAAGTCCGACGAATCCTTGGATCCGATTTCATTCCAAACGAATGACAATCGATCAGAAACTGAAACTGCTTTTCTTGGTAAATGTATCTAAGTAAATTGCATGACGTTTGGTGGAGTTAACCAAACGTTTTTCTATGCAATAAGTGACTTATTTTTATGATGAATGGTAGCCGATTAATGTAAGAGTAATCCACTTATTATAAATTGAGTTATTTGACTTTGTCAAAAGTGGCTGCATTCACAAAGAGGGCTGTTTCGATCTTCGGTTAGACCCTGACCTCAAACTTCCGCCGTGAATCAAATGGCCTGACCTTTAAACTTTATTTTTGTCAACGCTCAAGCGAATTCTCGGTCGAACGAGGAGAGGAAAAGAGGATGTGGCAACAGCCGGATGAAAATATTTCGGCGCGATAAGAAACGAGTCCAAGCCGATGCTTCGTTGATTGAATTTTCAAATTGGATTGATTTGGTCCTTCCCCCCCCCAACCTCCCACCCGCTAGTCAGACTGATTTCAGACGCGGGATTTTCAAAAATAAAAAAGTAAATAATAAACAAGATAAAAGCTTGATCGGAATGATGAAAATAGTATTGGCGTTAAAGCAAAGATATACGGTTTTTCGTATGAACGTCATTGGTCTAATAATAATTGTGATTAGAGGTGAAAAGTAAGAATTGTCCTTGAAGACTCCTAGACTGCGTCGTGAAGCGTTTCATTTTGATTTTAGTTAATTAAATTTTAAGGTTTCAAAGTGAAGGGCGTTTAAAAAGAAGCTTTGTTGAAGTTTATCCAATATTTAAAAAGGATAAGCTGTATATAATCTCAGGATCTTATTTCATAAAATTATTCTTCATCCGCAACTTTATTATTTTTAACTTTCGGTTTTATAATTATGAGTTTAAATTAGCAATAAAAAATAAAACAAACAATTTTGAATGAATTTAAAATTGTCAGTCTTGGAGGATCTTACTACATTTTACAATTTGTACTCATTACATTCTGCGAATCACAAATTTGTCAAAGGATCTATGACAAAGTTAATATGAAGTAATTCAATTGTGCAAAGTTTTTGTCATTTTTTCTCGAGCAATTAGTTTGCCATTACTCAGCTCTTTTTCGCCTCCAATCGAAGGCAGAGTTCCAACGTAACCGTAATTGAAACAAAGAAACGCAAATATCGGGGATAAATAAACTTAAACAGTGGATACGCGTCCCTTTCCGCGCTTTCATTTGCCTTCGCTGTTTGCGAGTTTCATTTTCACTTAAAAAAAAAACGATTTCAAAAGAATACAAAGAGCGATCGATATCGAAGATAAACGGAGACAGATTGTGAAGTTGAAATCGAAAATCAAAAACTTGACGTTGGAAAATAAACTAGCGCGTCATTCTTCGCTTTTTTCGAATGACATTTCAAATATACAAACGAAGTAAATAAATTAATACAACAAAATTGGAAGTGAAGCGACAAAAAGAGAAGGGAAAACAGTAAAAGAGATGGAAATCAAACTTTTAACAAATTTGCAAACAAGGTGATCCAGCAAAATCAAGTTGTATATCTGAACGAAAGTTTTTTTCTCAAGCCTACAATCCGAAAGAAAATATGTGTTTTGAAATGTTCCTCTCACCTGACAACTGTCGCGAACGGTTGCATCAGTGACGTTGCAAACGACAAAGCATTGGAGTTCATGACTACAGTTGCATGTGTATATGGACCCATATATGTATATATATGTATATTGACATTCTCTTATTAAATCATTCGCTGATTTATATTTTTTATACATTTTTCGTATTGTTTTCAATTGATTGTTAATTCTTTATTGAACTTCACGTAGACGATTTTTTTTTACATATACCCTTATCGTAACAAACTCGATATTCAACAAAATAATTAACCAATTTCCACTTAACGTATCCGCCAGTGTTTAATTTAAAACGCTAAAGCATAATCACGCCTTCACCGCAGCTTGTCATCGTCGGCCGCAATACATGACTTTATTAACTACCGAGCTAATAAAAATTGTGGCTGAAGAAACATCGCCCGGGTAAATTATTTTCCCAAGAGTGTCGAAATAAGCGACGCATGATACATTTTTCCGACTTCCCTTCCGCGTACGTATACGTCCGAACGAGCTGCTCAAGTTTGACCTCCCCCTGTGTTGTTTCGTAACACACAAACAATCACTGACGGAAATGTAGTTTTTCTTTTGTTTTAATCACTTTAATATTACAATATTACCTTGATAAAAAAGTAAAAGTTCGGTCTGCAACGAAAAAATGTTACGTAACTTTAACATAACTTTTGTCGGAGTTTTCACAGTTTATGTAAATTCAACATTTACTTGAGCAAGTTGACATGGAAAAAAATGTTTTTTGTATGTATTAATTTTGATTCAGACTGTTTTTTAACATTACAAATAGTAGTTTTTACATAACAAACCACTGCTAATGATATTTTTGCATGTAATTTCATATTTATTTATTTTTCTTTTTCTGTAAGATGTATTTTTATGAGGTACATTTTTTTCTTCAAAAATAAGTGAAACGAATAAAAACAAAATCCTCAAGACCAAAAGCGCATTTTGCAATTGGGTCGTCGGAACAGACATTGTGAACAATATTTAAATATCGAGCGTTGAATATTAAGGACGCTTAGCATCGCGTGGGCTTAATTAAGTGAAATTCCCGCGAAATTCGCGGGCAAATGGCAGAGCTCTTGCGCGCAACAAGGTTCAATTGTCGCTGGCGTTACTGAACTTTTCGTCGCATGTGCGCGGTAAGCATTTACCTTATCTTGCCCTACATTTGCCATTTTTATTTTGCTTTTGATTATAAAACGAACACATGGGGACAAAAATTTAGTATAACCTTTTCTCCACGTGTTCTATTTTAATATTCAAATTTTTTATCAGTCCACTAAAATATTACATCAAATTAGAAATACACAACACGTGTTATCAATAAAAAAACTCGCAAATTAGGTAGGGAATTACGGGGGAGTGGGGGGCGGTCACCTATTGGGTAATATTCTAACATGCAACTGTATGTTTGAACGCATATGTACAAATTCAAATCAGAGCAGAGTGTATATATATATACGCGTTACATAAGTGCGTTTAATAGAGGAAAAGTTTAAAATATAATTCATTAAAAAGTACTTCGCGTAATGAAAAAGTTTTATACACAGTTGGTGAGTGTAACTTTCATGCCAAACTCAATGAATGTTTTATTTCGCAACTTTTCATATACGAGGTAAAATATTGATACAGTAATATTGAAATTGTAATTGATATTTGCTGGCGTTCAGGACTCGTTGCTCGCCATTGTTTTTGCAAGCGACGCAACTATTTGCAAAAATTCACAAAGTTTGCAAAAAAATCACGGTCTCTGATATATCGAAAGAAGAAAGAAATTGTTTTCATTCTTCTGTTTATTAAACTTTTATTATTTTTTATTATCATTACTTTTTTAAGTAATGATTGCTTAAAGTAATAATTACATAAAATTAAATTCTTTTGACGAATAAAACTTGAATACAATATTAAAAATCAGATAATTCGTAACAAATAATTAGATCAACACAATACAAGTTATTGGTAAATAAAACTAACGGCGGCAAAACGGCTGCAAGGCTTTTAATATTTCAACTTTTTGCATTGGCCTTTTGTTCCACACACTTTTGTTCACGCTCCAGATTTCGCTAGACGACGGTAACTGGCGCCTGCATCGAGTGCACTTACTGCATGAAGATACGACGAAAAGGGGGTTAAGCGGTAAATGGGGAGGACGTTTCTGCCGGTTATTCCGCTTCCTCAAAGCGCGTTTCGCCGGGCCGGACGCGTGGTCGCACCACTAAAACGGGATTAAACGAACACGTGAACCGCGCAGAATTCACTGCGCGATGCGCAAGCTCGCTCCTTTGCAACGTTTAATTCAACTTCGGGCCTTGAACAAACTTTTGTTTTGCCAAACATCCTCTCGAAAAGTGTTTCTCTAGCGGTAAACTTTGTCTGGCAACACAAATATCGCGATATTTTGCTGCTATAACGCTCGCGTTGTTTTCATTGTGTTCGCGTTTACGCGCCAACTCCTTTTTGATGTTTTTGCGTGCAAAAATGCGGACAGTGGCAAATGATCGTGAAAAAATGTTATAAAAACCCTGGGAAAAAAAACAATGAAAAAAAGCAATCTTCTATGGATAAGGGTATCATAATTGACGGTTTCGTAATGATCGCGTGCTGAAGCCTTTCCGTGACCTTCGACTTTGTAATGCGGTGTCGATTAACGAAAGCACTACTTGTGAACGATAACAATAGAATCAGTTGCGAAAATATTACTCTAATGCTTTTAGTGTTTCATAATTTTTCCTTTGTGCTCATAAAGAAGCCGAGAAGTCTACAGATCCCCCGTCCCAAAAAAACTTTTTTTTTCATTTTTTTTTCATTGATATTCAAGTGAGAAATTAAGTATAAAATGGGAATGACTTGATGAGAAAATGCTAATTTTTACGGTTTTTAACAGTACATTGTTGTGTATCTATTTTGTGTTTAATATAAATCTAAAATATCTTTTTGTTAACGAACGTGCCATCACGCCCAACAAAGGTCGGATTTGAAATTGAATATACCGACGAAACCTTTGACTTCCGCTAATTGAACCGGCAAATGATTATCGCGTTTGCTTTGGACGAAAATTGTGGCATCTCGTCATGCGGACATCCTTAACGTGGGAAATTTACTTGCCGCGAGCACGAACGCACCGGCAAATAAAGCACAAAATGGAGTGCACTCTGTGCGCACGCCGCGAAAATATATTATTCGGCGTCTACATAGACAGCGGCCGGGCATTGTTCGAACTCATAAACGCGCATTGGACGAGCCCGACGAAGGAAGGAACGTCACAAAGTACGAGCCGACGCGCGCGACGTCGACGTCGAAAAATAAAAACCCGCCGGGTCGTGAAAACAATATGGCCTCTTTTTTTCTCTCGTCGCCCCCCCCCCCCCCCCCTTTTTCGCCCCTTTTTTTCCGCCCACCTGATGGTTTCCCCTTTTCCCCCGCGCCCCTCGTCTGTATAAACCATTTTCGGCGGGGTCCAGGAAATCGCCCCTTTTTTACCCCCCTGTTTTGTTTTTTTTTTTTATAAAAAACAAACCCCAAATTTTTTTTTTTTTTCACTACACTCTTCCCCCTCTGCGTTTTTTTGAGCGGGTTTTGGTTTTTTTTTTTGTTTTTTTTTATATAATATCGATAAAATGTTTTTTG